>CAUDMG010002433.1:542500-695737 GCA_958450375.1 Homarus gammarus | reverse complement strand
ACCTCACTCATAAGCTCTATCTTCTCACGGACGCACTTTTGCGTGCCCGTCGCCTCCTGCCTTCCTCGCTGGCAATTGATGGGATGACTCGCTCGCACTACACTTCTTATAAGAGGTCCAACTGCTCTCTCCACCTCTCACATTCTCATTCTTCTTATAGTTCGCGACGCGTTGGTCCACACACAGACTATAAGGCTCTGCATCCTTTGGATCAGTTCATCTAACGGGGGATAATGAAGACAAAACTAGATATAAAAGTAGAGGGTTATTAGTATGGGAGTTTATGTGTGAAAAGAGTTACTATCTACACAAAGAAACAATTAACTACCCCTAACCTCCCACAAATTACTCTCCCCTCCTCCCCAACATCTACTCCCTCCCCTTAATGCAGTCCCCACCATTAATCTCGTGTGGAAGAAGTGGAGGGTGTGATCCTCCCCACCATTACTCACACTAACAACCCAATCACACCCCAATGTACTCTACTCCCCACTGTAGTAGGAGCCGGCTCTGTGTGCCATTGACTGAGTGCCTACAGTCCTCCCCACCATTACCCCCCTACCTCCCCCACCATTACTCTCCCCTCCTCCCCACCATTACTCCCCCAACCTCCCCACCATTACTCTCCCCTCCTCCCCACCATTACTCCCCCCTCCTCATCATCACCTATATGGGTATTTAGCCTGAGGGAGGGGAGGTGAGGTGTCTTTGTTGTGGGCCAAGCTATGTGCCCAACTACTGTGTGTGGGCGTGTGTGTGGGCGTGTGTGTGCTCTACTACTGTGTGTGGGCGTGTGTGTGCTCTACTACTGTGTGTGGGCGTGTGTGAGCTCTACTACTGTGTGTGGGCGTGTGTGCTCTACTGCTGTGTGTGGGCGTGTGTGTGGGCGTGTGTGTGCTCTACTACTGTGTGTGGGCGTGTGTGAGCTCTACTACTGTGTGTGGGCGTGTGTGCTCTACTGCTGTGTGTGGGCGTGTGTGTGGGCGTGTGTGTGCTCTACTACTGTGTGTGGGCGTGTGTGTGCTCTACTACTGTGTGTTGGCGTGTGTGTGCTCTACTACTGTGTGTGTTGGCGTGTGTGTGCTCTACTACTGTGTGTTGGCGTGTGTGTGTGCTCTACTACTGTGTGTGGGCGTGTGTGTGCTCTACTACTGTGTGTGGGCGTGTGTGTGCTCTACTACTGTGTGTGGGCGTGTGTGTGCTCTACTACTGTGTGTGGGCGTGTGTGTGTGCTCTACTACTGTGTGTGGGCGTGTGTGTGCTCTACTACTGTGTGTGGGTGTGTGTGTGCTCTACTACTGTGTGTGGGTGTGTGTGTGTGTGTGTGCTCTACTACTGTGTGTTGGCGTGTGTGTGTGCTCTACTACTGTGTGTGGGCGTGTGTGTGCTCTACTACTGTGTGTGGGCGTGTGTGTGCTCTACTACTGTGTGTGGCGTGTGTGTGTGCTCTACTACTGTGTGTGGGCGTGTGTGTGCTCTACTACTGTGTGTGGGCGTGTGTGTGCTCTACTACTGTGTGTGGGCGTGTGTGTGCTCTACTACTGTGTGTGGGCGTGTGTGTGCTCTACTACTGTGTGTGGGCGTGTGTGTGCTCTACTACTGTGTGTGGGCGTGTGTGTGCTCTACTACTGTGTGTGGGCGTGTGTGTGCTCTACTACTGTGTGTGGGCGTGTGTGTGCTCTACTACTGTGTGTGGGCGTGTGTGTGCTCTACTACTGTGTGTGGGCGTGTGTGTGCTCTACTACTGTGTGTGGCGTGTGTGTGTGCTCTACTACTGTGTGTGGGCGTGTGTGTGCTCTACTACTGTGTGTGGCGTGTGTGTGTGCTCTACTACTGTGTGTGGGCGTGTGTGTGCTCTACTACTGTGTGTGGGCGTGTGTGTGTGCTCTACTACTGTGTGTGGGCGTGTGTGTGCTCTACTACTGTGTGTGGGCGTGTGTGTGCTCTACTACTGTGTGTGGGCGTGTGTGTGCTCTACTACTGTGTGTGGGCGTGTGTGTGCTCTACTACTGTGTGTGGGCGTGTGTGTGTGCTCTACTACTGTGTGTGGGCGTGTGTGTGCTCTACTACTGTGTGTGGGCGTGTGTGTGTGTGCTCTACTACTGTGTGTGGGCGTGTGTGTGCTCTACTACTGTGTGTGGGCGTGTGTGTGCTCTACTACTGTGTGTGGGCGTGTGTGTGTGCTCTACTACTGTGTGTGGGCGTGTGTGTGTGCTCTACTACTGTGTGTGGGCGTGTGTGTGCTCTACTACTGTGTGTGGGCGTGTGTGTGCTCTACTACTGTGTGTGGGCGTGTGTGTGTGCTCTACTACTGTGTGTGGGCGTGTGTGTGTGCTCTACTACTGTGTGTGGGCGTGTGTGTGCTCTACTACTGTGTGTGGGCGTGTGTGTGCTCTACTACTGTGTGTGGGCGTGTGTGTGTGCTCTACTACTGTGTGTGGGTGTGTGTGTGCTCTACTACTGTGTGTGGGCGTGTGTGTGCTCTACTACTGTGTGTGGGCGTGTGTGTGTGCTCTACTACTGTGTGTGGGTGTGTGTGTGCTCTACTACTGTGTGTGGGCGTGTGTGTGCTCTACTACTGTGTGTGGGCGTGTGTGTGCTCTACTACTGTGTGTGGGCGTGTGTGTGCTCTACTACTGTGTGTGGGCGTGTGTGTGTGCTCTACTACTGTGTGTGGGCGTGTGTGTGCTCTACTACTGTGTGTGGGTGTGTGTGTGCTCTACTACTGTGTGTGGGCGTGTGTGTGCTCTACTACTGTGTGTGGCGTGTGTGTGTGCTCTACTACTGTGTGTGGGCGTGTGTGTGCTCTACTACTGTGTGTGGGCGTGTGTGTGCTCTACTACTGTGTGTGGGCGTGTGTGTGCTCTACTACTGTGTGTGGGCGTGTGTGTGTGCTCTACTACTGTGTGTGGGCGTGTGTGTGCTCTACTACTGTGTGTGGGCGTGTGTGTGTGCTCTACTACTGTGTGTGGGCGTGTGTGTGTGCTCTACTACTGTGTGTGGGCGTGTGTGTGCTCTACTACTGTGTGTGGGCGTGTGTGTGTGCTCTACTACTGTGTGTGGGCGTGTGTGTGCTCTACTACTGTGTGTGGGCGTGTGTGTGCTCTACTACTGTGTGTGGGCGTGTGTGTGCTCTACTACTGTGTGTGGGCGTGTGTGTGTGCTCTACTACTGTGTGTGGGCGTGTGTGTGCTTTACTACTGTGTGTGGGCGTGTGTGTGTGCTCTACTACTGTGTGTGGGCGTGTGTGTGCTCTACTACTGTGTGTGGGCGTGTGTGTGCTCTACTACTGTGTGTGGGCGTGTGTGTGCTCTACTACTGTGTGTGGGCGTGTGTGGGCGTGTGTGTGCTCTACTACTGTGTGTGGGCGTGTGTGTGCTCTACTACTGTGTGTGGGCGTGTGTGTGTGCTCTACTACTGTGTGTGGGCGTGTGTGTGCTCTACTACTGTGTGTGGGCGTGTGTGTGCTCTACTACTGTGTGTGGGCGTGTGTGTGTGCTCTACTACTGTGTGTGGGCGTGTGTGTGCTCTACTACTGTGTGTGGGCGTGTGTGTGCTCTACTACTGTGTGTGGGCGTGTGTGTGCTCTACTACTGTGTGTGGGCGTGTGTGTGCTCTACTACTGTGTGTGGGCGTGTGTGTGTGCTCTACTACTGTGTGTGGCGTGTGTGTGCTCTACTACTGTGTGTGGGCGTGTGTGTGCTCTACTACTGTGTGTGGGCGTGTGTGTGCTCTACTACTGTGTGTGGGTGTGTGTGTGCTCTACTACTGTGTGTGGGCGTGTGTGTGCTCTACTACTGTGTGTGGGCGTGTGTGTGTGCTCTACTACTGTGTGTGGGCGTGTGTGTGCTCTACTGTGTGGGCGTGTGTGTGCTCTACTACTGTGTGTGGGCGTGTGTGTGCTCTACTACTGTGTGTGGGCGTGTGTGTGCTCTACTACTGTGTGTGGGCGTGTGTGTGCTCTACTACTGTGTGTGGGCGTGTGTGTGTGCTCTACTACTGTGTGTGGGCGTGTGTGTGCTCTACTACTGTGTGTGGGCGTGTGTGTGTGTGCTCTACTACTGTGTGTGGGCGTGTGTGTGCTCTACTACTGTGTGTGGGCGTGTGTGTGCTCTACTACTGTGTGTGGGCGTGTGTGTGTGCTCTACTACTGTGTGTGGGCGTGTGTGTGCTCTACTACTGTGTGTGGGCGTGTGTGTGCTCTACTACTGTGTGTGGGCGTGTGTGTGCTCTACTACTGTGTGTGGGCGTGTGTGTGTGCTCTACTACTGTGTGTGGGCGTGTGTGTGCTCTACTACTGTGTGTGGGCGTGTGTGTGTGCTCTACTACTGTGTGTGGGCGTGTGTGTGTGCTCTACTACTGTGTGTGGGTGTGTGTGTGCTCTACTACTGTGTGTGGGCGTGTGTGTGCTCTACTACTGTGTGTGGGCGTGTGTGTGCTCTACTACTGTGTGTGGGCGTGTGTGTGCTCTACTACTGTGTGTGGGCGTGTGTGTGCTCTACTACTGTGTGTGGGCGTGTGTGTGCTCTACTACTGTGTGTGGGCGTGTGTGTGCTCTACTACTGTGTGTGGGCGTGTGTGTGTGCTACTACTGTGTGTGGGCGTGTGTGTGCTCTATCTATGTGTGTGGGCGTGTGTGTGCTCTACTACTGTGTGTGGGCGTGTGTGTGCTCTACTACTGTGTGTGGGCGTGTGTGTGTGCTCTACTACTGTGTGTGGGCGTGTGTGTGCTCTACTACTGTGTGTGGGCGTGTGTGTGCTCTACTACTGTGTGTGGGCGTGTGTGTGCTCTACTACTGCGTGTGGGCGTGTGTGTGTGCTCTACTACTGTGTGTGGGCGTGTGTGTGCTCTACTCCTGAGTGTTGGCGTGTGTGTGGGCGTGTGTGTGCTCTACTACTGTGTGTGGGCGTGTGTGCGCTCTACTACTGTGTGTGGGCGTGTGTGTGCTTTACTACTGTGTGTGGGCGTGTGTGTTGGCGTGTGTGTGGGCGTGTGTGTGCTCTACTACTGTGTGTGGGCGTGTGTGTGCTTTACTACTGCGTGTGGGCGTGTGTGTGGGCGTGTGTGTGCTCTACTACTGTGTGTGGGCGTGTGTGTGCTCTACTACTGTGTGTGGGCGTGTGTGTTGGCGTGTGTGTTGGCGTGTGTGTGCTCTACTACTGTGTGTGGGCGTGTGTGTGGGCGTGTGTGTTGGCGTGTGTGTTGGTGTGTGTGTGTGCTCTACTACTGTGTGTGGGCGTGTGTGTGCTCTACTACTGTGTGTGGGCGTGTGTGTTGGCGTGTGTGTGCTCTACTACTGTGTGTGGGCGTGTGTGTGCTCTACTACTGTGTGTGGGCGTGTGTGCTCTACTACTGTGTGTGGGCGTGTGTGTGCTCTACTACTGTGTGTGGGCGTGTGTGCTCTACTACTGTGTTTTGGGCGTGTATGTGCTCTACTACTGTGTGTGGGCGTGTGTGTGTTCTACTACTGTGTGTGGGCGTGTGTGTATGTGTTAACCACGCCCCCGAATAACAGATCAATTCCCCTCCCCTCCCCTCACCCACTCCCCTCACTCCAGCCCTCAACACCGAGTCCATGCACGTGTCACTCTTCTGCTTCCTTACCGCCTCCTCTCTTTCTCCACCAATTTAATTTATCTTTTCCATCTTCCCACTTCGTCCCATTCCTCTTCCTCCTCCTGTCCAACATTTCAGCTCATCCTCCTCCTCCTGCTGGTGGTGGCCACACACGCCCGGCGGGTAGGAGAGGCCGCCCACGCCCGCCAGTATTTCGTGTGCATAACGACGCCTCCGCCTCCCACCGTGCACGCCACGGGCGGCCTGGATCTACCCGACCTGTCACTGACCACCCCTATATGGCTCTGACGCCCACCTTGCCGCCCACTCTCTCTCCCGCCCACCTTATTGCCACCCTCTCTCCCTCCCGTCTACCTTACTGCTGCTCACCCTCACTGCAGCCCTCCATCATTCGCCCATTTTACCGACCACCTATCCTGCCGTCCAATATCCCTCCCACACTGTACACTGCCACCCATTATTCTCCCCCCCCCCCACTTACACTGCCACCCATCCTTCCTCCCACCCACCCACCACCACCCAGGTACCCACTCCTCCCACAGTGCCCGGGTGGGAGTACAGAGGTGTGAGAACCAAGGATCCACACAAACTGGGAGATGGTGTGGTGGGCAGGGTGGGCGGGGTGGGTGGTTTGGGTGGGGTGGGCAATCTGTCTTGCTGGATGACCTGCATGATGACCCCATCGCCGCCAACGTGAGGGAAGGGGGAGGGGGGGAGGGGGGGGGCAGAGTGAAGGGGGTAGTGGACGAGAAGAGAGTAGTGGGGGTTGTGGAGGAAGGGCTAGTGGAGGGAGAGGTTAGAGTGCGAATGGGTAGTGGGGGGGGAGGAAGAGCAGGGTACTGAAGTGGTTTAATAACATGTTCACACCACCACTAACTCTGAAGCTTCGTGTACCACTTCCCCTCCATCACCACTTCCCCTCCATCACTTTTCCGCTACCTCTTCTTCACCACCATTACCCCTTCACCACCACTTCTCCACCACCTCCTCACCACCACTTTTCAATCACTTCCTTTCCACCATTTCTCCCCCACCACTTCTCCTCCACCATCTCTCCCCCACTGTATCGCCTCTACTGCTCCGTCACGTCGTGGAGGCAAGGCCACACTGTATCCTTTACTATACTGTAACAGCTTCCCACAGCCTCCTGTAGTCAGTCTAGCACGGGCGGATGTAATCAGATAAGATATGTAACTTAACCTCAGCACCTGCAGCCGCCTCCGTCACCGCTACAGTCAGTACACAAGGGGCACAAAATTGGTTTCCTTGGCCCATCAGAACCAATTGACTTTGAAATTACTCAGGAAACACACACACACACACACACACACACACACACACACACACACACACAGGTAACAGCGGGACACCTCTATCACCAGTAGCACAAACTTCAAGTCACTCCACAATCATAATGACTGGTCGACCGGCAGACTGGCTAGCGATTATATTAGACTGGCTGCTTGACAAACTGGTTAGTTGGGTGATAGACTGTGTGTGTGTCCTGCCTGTCTGCATAACCCATTGGCTGATTAGCTAGAGAGACTGTTGGCTTAACTGGTTGTGTTGTTTGACTGGATGGGTGAGTGAATGACTGGCTGGGTGAGTGAATGACTGACTGGGTGAGTGAATGAATGACTGGCTGGGTGAGTGAATGGCTGATTGGGTAACTAGGTAATTGAATGGTTGCCTAGATGAGTGGAATGTGTGACAGCTTGGTTTGTTGGATGAATGAATAAATGAATGACTGGTTGGATGAATGAATGAATGAATGACTAGCTGGCTGACTGTTTGGTTGAGTAAATGACGAACTAATTGGATAGGTGGATGAATTAAGTGAATGACTGATTGACTGACTAAGAAACTGGCTAGATGGCTGAGTGACGGACTGACTGGGTGAATGACTGACTGACTAACTAAGTAGCTAACTGGCTGGACAAAAGTGAGGCAGGACTTCGGCCTCGCCTTACATATGAATGAAACAGGTTCCGCCCAAACCGGCCGAGGGTCACTGGCCTGGTTATCCCTCCCTCCCTCCTTCTAATCCTTATCCCTCTCTCTAATCCTTACCCCTCTCTCTAATCCTTATTCCTCCTTCCCTCCCTCTAATCCTTACCCCTCTCTCTAATCCTTATTCCTCCTTCCCTCCCTCTAATCCTTACCCCTCTCCCTAATCCTTATTCCTCCTTCCCTCCCTCTAATCCTTACCCCTCTCTCTAATCCTTATTCCTCCTTCCCTCCCTCTAATCCTTACCCCTCTCCCTAATCCTTATTCCTCCTTCCCTCCCTCTAATCCTTACCCCTCTCTCTAATCCTTATTCCTCCTTCCCTCCCTCTAATCCTTACCCCTCTCTCTAATCCTTATTCCTCCTTCCCTCCCTCTAATCCTTACCCCTCTCTCTAATCCTTATCCCTTCCTCCTTCCCTCCCTCTAATCCTTACCCCTCTCCCTAATCCTTATTCCTCCTTCCCTCCCTCTAATCCTTATTCCCCCTTCCCTCCTTCTCATCCATACCCCTCTCTTCCTCTCTCTAATCCTTACCCATCCTTCCTACCATCTTCCTAATCCTTATACCCTTCCTCCTACCCTCCTTATAATCCTTACCCCTTCCTTCCTTCCCTCCTCATAATCCTTACCCCTTCCTTCCTTCCCTCCTCATAATCCTTACCCCTTCCTTCCTTCCCTCCTTATAATCCTTACCCCTTCCTTCCCTCCTCATAATCCTTACCCCTTCCTTCCTTCCCTCCTCATAATCCTTACCCCTTCCTTCCTTCCCTCCTCATAATCCTTACCCCTTCCTTCCTTCCCTCCTTATAATCCTTACCCCTTCCTTCCTTCCCTCCTTATAATCCTTACCCCTTCCTTCCTTCCCTCCTCATAATCCTTACCCCTTCCTTCCTTCCCTCCTTATAATCCTTACCCCTTCCTTCCTTCCCTCCTTATAATCCTTACCCCTTCCTTCCTTCCCTCCTCATAATCCTTACCCCTTCCTTCCTTCCCTCCTCATAATCCTTACCCCTTCCTTCCTTCCCTCCTTATAATCCTTACCCCTTCCTTCCTTCCCTCCTTATAATCCTTACCCCTTCCTTCCTTCCCTCCTCATAATCCTTACCCCTTCCTTCCTTCCCTCCTCATAATCCTTACCCCTTCCTTCCTTCCCTCCTTATAATCCTTACCCCTTCCTTCCTTCCCTCCTTATAATCCTTACCCCTTCCTTCCTTCCCTCCTTATAATCCTTACCCCTTCCTTCCTTCCCTCCTTATAATCCTTACCCCTTCCTTCCTTCCCTCCTTATAATCCTTACCCCTTCCTTCCTTCCCTCCTTATAATCCTTACCCCTTCCTTCCTTCCTCCCTCATAAAACCTCAGCTCGATGGAATGTAAAATTAACAAATAATAGTAATAATAAAACGAATAAAAACATAATATAATAAAATAAATAAAATACTAAAAAAAAATATTAATAGAAGTTATATATTATTTTTAAGAAAGAAAGAAAGAAATTAGTATTCAAGATGGCTTCTAAATTACACCCAAGACTGTGACCTTTTAAATGGGTCTCAAAGGAAGAATTATTATGGTAGGTTAGTGTGATAACTCTAACCACTAACTCCTCTAGCCACTAATTCTTAAAAGATCTAACGTTATTTTACCATTTTTCTCGTTACTATAGATACTAGAACGAATTTTATATGATTCACTTACGTCCAAAATGGTGACCAAATCATACCGAGACTCTACGTTAGTTGAGTTTTAGCGCTATGTTAATTATCTTATTATTTTAACATTAATTTTGTTTCTATATGATTTTATCTCCGTTTATTTTTTGTTATTATTATGTTTCCTTCTCTTCCTCATTTATTGCTCTCTCTCTCTCTCTCTCTCTCTCTCTCTCTCTCTCTCTCTCTTTCTCTCTCTCTCCTCCTTCGACGTCGCCTCCTTCTTTGGTGAGGCGCCAGTTGAGGGGTGAGGGGGGGTTGGGGTGGAGGTGGTAAGTCATTAAGGTGTGTGTGTGTGTGTGTGTGTGTTAATGCTCTCACCTACTTGTTGAACTTGGGGCATCATGCACCTCTCACTCCCACTCACCACCTCTCTCTGTCTCTCTCTCTCTCACACACACATACATTATCATTAAACATCTCTCTCTCTCTCTCTCTCTCTCTCTCTCTCTCTACACACCCACAGAAGATCAACATTTACGCAATTTCATTAAATTTCTCTCAGAGGTCGAGTCGGTTACTGGCTGATCAAGAATTACATGAAGGAAGGAAATACAAACGAAACGGAAGGAGGGAAGAAGGGAGGGAGGGAGGGAGGGAGGGAGGGAGGGAGGGAGGGAGCATAAGCACCTTTGATTTTCGAGAAGCTTCAAGTATAAAAACAATTTGATTCATAATTCTCGTCTTGCCCGCGGTGCCCACCGTTTCTCTGTGGATGTCGGTCACACTAGAATAACCCGTTATAGTACCTCCTTCTTTCCTCACACAGCCAAACTGTGGAATGCTCTGCCTTCTTCTGTGTTTCCATACTCATACAATCTGTCTCACTTTAAAAAGCTGGTTTTCCGGCATCTTTGCGAAGATTAATATAATCTTTTTCTTTTCTATTTTAAATTTATTTTTACTCTTATTTTTTCGCCCCCCAGGCCCCGTTGTAGGTCGATGACCTGTGCCCGGGTTGGCTATTCCCCGTAAAAAAAAAATAACAATAAATAAATAAATATATAAAAAATATTTCACTAAACAGTACACTTTATTATCGAAGCACCTCAGGATACAGCAAACACCTGAGGGCACGTCCCCGTACCTGTCCTATGCCCCAGGATGCTTCTGGCGGCATATAACTTGACCCTCGATGGCTCACCTTCGACTCTGGACAATGGGGTAGTGATCTTTTCGTACACACACACACACACACACACACACACACACACACACATATGCACGCGCGCGCATATGTGTGTGTGTGTGTGTGTGTGTGTGTATGTGTGTGTGTATTCGTGCGTGGATCGTGGGAGTGTGTTGTCTGGGGGCACAAGATGTGACGGGAAGACCAAAGGACAGACACACACAAACACACACACAGACACACACACCACCGCCACCTTGTGTCTGGCATCTATACTACCCACTTACCCGTCTTCCCAATACTAAGTGCTGGTCATCCCGCTGAGGTCAAGAGGTCGTTGAGGTCACCAAGCACCGAGTTGTACAGTGGTGCTACTGCAGGAAACGTGGGATCAGGAGGTCAATAGTGGTGTCCGATTATGGTTCAGAGGTCAGAAGTGGTGCCCCATTATGGTTCAGAGGTCAGTAGTGGTGCCCCTTATGATTCAGAGGTCAGTAGTGGTGCCCCTTATGGTGCAGAGGATCAGTAGTGGTGCCCCTTAGGGTTCAGAGGTCAGAAGTGGTGCCCCTTATGGTTCAGAGGTCAGTAGTGGTGTCCCATTATGGTTCAGAGGTCAGTTGTGGTGCCCCATTATGGTTCACAGGTCAGTAGTGGTGCCCCATAACACTGGGGGGGGGGGGGGGGTGGTTCATCAACTTCCCGTATTCGGCGAGGATGTCATCAATAGCCACGACGTCATCAGCCAATGGTTTATTCAGCTGACATCAATCTCATACACACACAGACACACACACAGAAAGATACGTTAAATAAGAAACCAAACACAAACATTTTCCCCGCGGTGTTGTCAGACTTCAAGCGATATACCTGTTGTATTCCTGACGTGCAAATATTTATCATCATTACGTGCAATATTTTTTTTTAGCAATTACGTGCAATATTTTTTTTTAGCAATTACGTGCAATATTTCTTGTTCTTACGTGCAATATTTCTTCTAATTACGTGCAGTATTTTTTTTTAATTACGTGTTCTCAGTTATTACGTGCAATATTTCTTTTAATTACGTGCAGTAGCTTTTGTAATTACGTGTTCTCAGTAATTAAGTGCAATATTTCTTCTAATTACGTGCAGTATTTTTTTTAATTACATGTTCTCAGGAATTACGAGCAATATACGTACATAATAATGAAGTGTAACATTTATAGTAATTACCTGTAATACTTATGGTAATTCATGTAGTATTAGCGTTATATTGCTCGAACATCCTCCCCCGTCACTACAGCCTCTGACACCCTTAACCTGATATTACTACAACCATCGCTGCTGTAATTTGTAGATACGGCCAACGAACACACGGACAGTAGCTGCAATTCATCGTGCTGAGAGAGAGAGAGAGAGAGAGAGAGAGAGAGAGAGAGAGAGAGAGAGAGAGAGAGAGAGAGAGAGAGAGAGAGACTGTGTGTGTGTGTGTGTGTGTGTGTGTGTGTGTGTGGATTACCGACGAAATTTTTGTTGTTGCACTAACTAAGGTGTGGTGGCCGCCAGTGTCTTCCCCCACCTCCCTCCCTCCCTCCCTCCCTCACTCACCTCGTTCCCTCCCTCCCTTCCTCACCTCTTTATCTGCCTCCTCCTCCTCCTCCTCCTCCTTCTTGCTCCCTCTCTCCTCTTCTTCCTAGATGGAGGTAAATAAAGGGTAGAAAGGGAGTGGTAGTTAGGAGAGGGAGGGATGGAGGGAAGGAAGTAAGGATGGGATCAAGAGATAAGAGGGAATGGAGGAAGGAAGGAAGGAAGGAGAGGTCAGTAGAAGGAAGGTAGGAAGGAAGGAGGGTGGGGGTCAGGAGAGAGGGGTCAGAGAAAGGGAGGGAGGGAAGGAGGGAGGCAAGGAGGGGGTTAGAGTATGAGAGGGAGGGAGGGAAAGACGAAGGAAGGGAGGGATGGAGGGAGGGAGGGATGCTCTAAGTGTGAGCCAAGCCCAGGTCATAATATCTAGCCGGCCACAGCTCCCGCCTGAACCCCCCCCCCCCCCATCCCCGCTGTGACACCCCCCTCCCTCCTCATTCCCTCTCAATCCAAGCCCCCCTCCCCCTTTCCATCACTTGATCCCCTCCCTCTCTCTCTTTCCCTCACCTGACCCCCTCCCTCCCTCTCTCTCCTTCCCTCACCTGACCCCCTCCCTTCCTCTCTCTCCTTCCCCCACCTGACCCCCTCCCTTCCTCTCTCTCCTTCCCTCACCTGACCCCCTCCCTCCCTTCCTCTCTCTCCTTCCCTCACCTGACCCCCTCCCTCCCTCTCTCTCCCTCCCTCACCTGACCCCCTCCCTCCCTCTCTCTCCTTCCCTCACCTGACCCCCTCCCTCCCTCTCTCTCCTTCCCTCACCTGACCCCCTCCCTTCCTCTCTCCTTCCCTGACCTCCCTCCTTCCCTGACCTCCCTCCTTCCTTCCTGTAACCTCCTCGATGGCTCAATCCCACCGGCGAAGGAGACAACGTTGTCCTCGGCTGCGTTATGATAAGAGAAGGAGCGGTGATGGGGGCAGGGCGGGGCAGGAGGGCAAGGGGGTATGACAGGTTGGGGAGGGAGGGCAAGGAAGGGGAGGGAGGGCAAGGAAGGGGAGGGTGGGTGACAGTGACAAAAACACAGCCTCAGTCAACACTCACATCATTCATATGCAGCACCAGCACCCGCCTCTCTCTCTCTCTCTCTCTCTCTCTCTCTCTCTCTCTCTCTCTCTCTCTCTCTCTCCATCATACTCTCCTTACCTTCCTCCATCACTCAAACTCTCCCTCCTTCCCTCCCTCACACTCTCCCTCCTTCCCTCCCTCACACTCTCCCTCCTTACCCACATCTCATGCCGATCTTCAACATGATGGCCAAGTCGACCTCTTCTTTCTCAGGTCTTTGCCCTCCTCCTCCTCCCTCCTTCCTTTCCTTACCCGCTTTTCCCCTCCCTTCCTTCCCTCAAATCCTCCACCCTTACCTTCCTCCTCCTCTTCCTATCCTCCTCCTCACCCCCCTTTCCTCCTCCTCACTCCCACCCCCCTTCCTCCTCCTCACCCCCGTCCTCCTCCTCCTCACTACATCACCCCAAACTGCTGCTTCAGGCTCTTCAAACTAATACACACTTAATGGTATATTTCTCGCTGCCAATTTTAATAGGAAAACAATTATATATTACCAATGAGTTAAGATTTTTTTTTTGTATTTAACGTCAACAATACACTACAATCACTATAACATTACGTCTATCATAACAATACAATCACCATAACGCTATTTTTACCCTCGGTTACACTCATACCTTAACACTATACTCACACTACGACATTATACTCACACTACGACACCATACTCACACTACGACACTATACTCACACTACGACACTATACTAACACCACAACACAAAACAGCACTTCAACCACAACACTAAACTCACACCCTCACAACACCACACCACTCACCACAATACTACACCACAACAAAATTACATACGCACCAAACACTACACCCACACCACAAAACTACACCAATACACCACACACACCACCACTACACCACACCACACCACCACCACTACACCACAACACCACCACCACACCACCACCACTACACCACCACCACCACTACACCACCACCACTACACCACCACACCACACACACCACACCACACACCACCACTACACCACACCACACACCACCACTACACCACACACACACACCACCACTACACCACCACACTACACCAACACACCACACACACCACCACTACACCACACCACACACCACACACACCACCACTACACCACCACACACACACCACCACTACACCACCACCACTACACCACAACACCACCACCACACCATCACCACTACACCACCACCACCACTACACCACCACCACTACACCACCACACCACACACACCACACCACCACTACACCACACCACACCACACACCACCACTACACCACACACACACACCACCACTACACCACCACACTACACCAACACACCACACACACCACCACTACACCACACCACACAACACACACACCACCACTACACCACCACACACACACCACCACTACACCACACACACACACCACCACTACACCACCACACTACACCAACACACCACACACACCACCACTACACCACACCACACACCACACACACCACCACTACACCACCACACACACACCACCACTACACCACACACACACACCACCACTACACCACCACACTACACCAACACACCACACACACCACCACTACACCACACCACACACCACACACACCACCACTACACCACCACACACACACCACCACTACACCACCACCACGCCACCACACACACCACCACGCCACCACTACACCACCACCACCACCACACCACCACTACACTCACACAGTACCACAATAATCTTGCTCCTATCACTTGACACAAATTTACAACTGTTTTTCTCGTCGAGCTTAAGACAATAATGATTTCTTAAGACAGTCGTCCATGGAGGCAGTTAAGACAGGTTCCCAGTTACCACTCTTTGTTGACTGTACTGAGAAGGGTCCCACGGTACATGATCTCTCTCTCTCTCTCTCTCTCTCTCTCTCTCTCTCTCTCTCTCTTTTACCAACCCCCTCTCTCTCACTTTCACCACCACCACCCCCCCCCAGATAAGTCAGTCAGTAGCCGGATCACCCCAGATAAATAAGTAACTCAAGTGGTCAGGTCACCCCCCCCCCCGGCACCCCTCCCCCGGCACCCTCCCCCCCCCACTACACTAGAGGCACCTGTCGTTCTACCTGTTAACACGGGAGCCTAGTAGTGAAGGTTTTCTAGATCAACACCACAAAACTACTTTCTGCCACTTTCACTTTTTTCCCTCGGACACAAACTTGTCACAGAGAGAGAGAGAGAGAGAGAGAGAGAGAGAGAGAGAGAGAGAGAGAGAGAGAGAGAGAGAGAGAGAGAGAGAGAGGTTGCAGGTAATTTAGCAACAGGAACACAAGAACAACACAACAAGAATACAACAAGAACACAAAGTAAACATAACAAGAACACAACTGGGTCTTACAACAATCTAGACTGTTAACTGTGTCAATAGAGTGTGACCTTTTGTCTGTACAGTATATGTGACTGGTGCGGATTGTGTGAATGAGTGGACAGCATTTTATGAATGTGTGTTGGTAACTGTGAATGACTGGAAGTGACGGTATGAATGAATGGAGCTGACTGTATGAATGAATGGAGCTGACTGTGTGAATGAATGGAGCTGACTGTGTGAATGAATGGAGCTGACTGTATGAATGAATGGAGCTGACTGTGTGAATGAATGGAGCTGACTGTATGAATGAATGGAGCTGACTGTATGAATGAATGGAGCTGACTGTATGAATGAATGGAGCTGACTGTGTGAATGAATGGAGCTGACTGTATGAATGAATGGAGCTGACTGTGTGAATGATTGGAGCTGACTGTATGAATGAATGGAGCTGACTGTATGAATGATTGGTATTAATTGCATGAATGAATGACGACCTGAATAAATTGACTGGTACTGACTGAATGACTGGTACTGACTGAATGACTGGTACTGACTGAATGACTGGTACCGACTGGTACTGACTGAATGACTGGTACTGACTGAATGATTGGTACCGACTGAATGACTGGTGCCGACTGAATGACTGGTACCGACTGAATGATTGGTACCGACTGAATGCCTGGTACTGACTGAATGAATTGGTACTGACTGAAGGACTAGTACCAAAAATGACTGGTACCGACTGAATGACTGGTACTGACTGAATGACTGGTACTGACTGAATGAATTGGTACTGACTGAAGGACTAGTACCAAAAATGACTGGTACCGACTGAATGACTGGTACCGACTGAATGATTGGTACCGACTGAATGACTGGTACCGACTGAATGAATTGGTACTGACTGAAGGACAAGTACCAAAAATGACTGGTACCGACTGAATAATTGGTACCGACTGAATGACTGGTACCGACTGAATGAGTGGTACTGACTGAATGACTGGTACCGACTGAATGACTAGTACCGACTGAATGACTGGTACTGACTGAATGACTGTTACCGACTGAATGATTGGTACCGACTGAATGACTAGTACCGACTGAATGAATAGTACTAACTGAATGACTGGTACCGACTGAATGATTGGTACTGACTGAATGACTGGTACTGACTGAATGACTGGTACCGACTGAATGACTGGTACTGACTGAATGACTGGTATTGACTGAATGACTAGTACCAAAAATGACTGGTACTGACTGAATGGCTGGTACCGACTGAATGACTGGTACTGACTGAATGACTGGTATTGACTGAATGACTAGTACCGACTGAATGACTAGTACCGACTGAATGACTGTTACCGACTGAATGATTGGTACTGAATACATGACTGTCTGGTGGTGACTGTGAATGACTGGTACTAACTGTGTGAATGACCTCAGTGATAATGCTGTTTATTTTTTCAGTGTGTAAAGCTTAAAAACTCGCTACTTAGTGAATGTAAGGCCTTCACACACATATAGGCACACACACACAAATACACACACACACACACACACACACACACCACACACACACACACACACACACACATATGCACCACACACACACACACACACACACATGCACCACACACACACACACACACACACACACGTTCGCTCACATAGAAGCACACACGCAGACACGCACGCATACACACAGTCACACGCACGCAGACAGACAGACGCACGCACACAAACGCAGCACAAATATACGCACGCACATACAGAAGCACGCACGCAAGCACACTAACGCGCACGCACACAAAAACACAGAGGCACACACACACACTCAAACATCAATGCTCTCTCCACCCTGGAAATGCCATCCCTCAGTGACCTCCACCACCAAGCACTGGAAAGGTTTGGCAGCCAACTAAGGCACCATCTTCGTCATCGCCACCTCCTGCAGCCCCCCACCCACCTCGCGCAGTCCGCCAATACAACAAAATACAGCCCATAAGAGCCCGCACTGATAGATATAAGAACAGCACCTTCCCATCTATTGTTAAAATAATAAACAACTCCTGATTTATGTACTGTTCAGCCCTGTAAATGTATTCAACGCATATTATATCATTATGTCTAACTCAAATGTAAGTCTGTATATTTTCAGCCACCGGCTGCAACTCTATAAATAAACCGTTTATTATTAATATTACACACACACATAACATCGAAAAATTATACTAAGCATTTACCTTAACTAGACAAGTTCACTAAGCACCAGTTAGGGGACAGAACTACCACAGAAACCAGTCCAATATAAAGATCATCTACCTTAACTCTACCTTTAGTGTTCGTCTCTCTGGTTAAGTTAGAGTCTTGGCACTAGTTAGGGGATATAATTAACCCTGAGATAATCCCCCTTCCTCCCCCCCGATAAAAAAAAGATCCCCTTAAAGTCAGTCTCACATTTGATTTGTTCCTTTTTTTTTAACTTCAAAGTATATAAAAAAAAGTTAATAACACATCCTAACACGAACCAAAATCTCACTATATACTTTTTATTAACTTCCATATCAAACCAAGAAAAAAAAAAAAGTTAAGACCAAAACCTCAAAATAAATTAATATAACTTTCCTAATAAACTTCTTTTTTCTTTGTTTACCTTCAAAGTTAAATTAAGAAACAATAAAATTACAAACAAATCCTTCCACGAACCAAAGCCGCCATTCTAACTTGATATCAATTTCTCACCATTACTTTTATAAACTTCAAAGTCAAGTAAAAAAAAAAATTACAAAAAAAAAAAAAGATTGAGGCACATCCTTATACACAACGAGCCCACGGTGCGTCCTCGTTGGGTCGTGGACGTCACCAATTAGCAGCCGCTGTCGAGTAATTATGCAAATTACAAGCTTGGCCAAATGTGTGTGTTTATAATGGTAATGTCTGAGGCCCAGGTGTGAGGCGGACGAGTATAATTACTGACAATTGCATGATCTATTACTACCTGCTAGAACACACCTGGATTATGGAGAGAGAGAGAGAATGATGATGATGGAGGTGGAAGACAGAGGAAGAGATAATGAAGAGAGATGAACACAACATATATCTCCCACGACAAGTCTATCTCCCCACAGCAAGTCTCTTTACCCCACACCAATTACCTCCCCACACCAAATACTGGAGTCATCAAAGCACATTATCACCCTGTACGAGACACCTGCCTTCAGTAACACGAGTGATACTATCTCTCCTCTCACTCTGTCTCTACTCTTCTCCTTCTCTCTCTCCTCCTCTCCCTTCTACCTCCCATCGGATCTCCTGAATAATATCCACCCCAGTTTACACTCTCCTTCCCTCTCCCCTCCTTCCTTACCTCCCTCACTCTTCTTTCTCTTTACCTCTCTCCCTCACTCTCACTCTCCCTCCCTCCCTCACACTTAATCTCTTGGTAAATTAAACTGAAGTGGGAGATTCTTCAGGTAATCCCTTCCATCAATAATGTCTAAAGTTACCTGAGCTAATGATAGACACGTGAAGGACAGTTCTGGTCATCATATATAACAAGAACACCTGTAATTAAACTACTAAAGAACAGGCCAGGTACACCAGCTAGCTACAGGCGCGTTGTGTACTCTAGGGGCGAGTTGAGTACAGTATTGTTCGCGCCTGCGGGCTGGGTGTGGCCGGCTCTGGTTGGCTGGCTATTCACAAGTCAAGTCAACGCAAGTGCAGACTAAAGCAATTACCAGGTGAGTTAATTAACAATATTGAAAGATAGTGTGAGTTACGTCCTACCTCGCTACCTGCCTCGACCTACCCCGCCTCCTGCTTCGACCTACCTCGCTACCTGTATCGACCTACCTCGCTACCTGCCTCGACCTACCCCGCTACCTGCCTCGACCTACCTCGCTACCTGCCTCGACCTACCTCGCTACCTGCCTCGACCTACCCCGCCTCCTGCCTCGACCTACCTCGCTACCTGCATCGACCTAACCCGCCTTCTGCCTCGACCTACCCCGCCTCCTGCCTCGACCTACCTCGCTACCTGCCTCGACCTACCCCGCCTCCTGCCTCGACCTACCTCGCTACCTGTATCGACCTAACCCGCCTTCTGCCTCGACCTACCCCGCTTCCTGCCTCGACCTACCTCGCTACCTGCCTCGACCTACCCCGCCTCCTGCCTCGACCTACCTCGCTACCTGTATCGACCTAACCCGCCTTCTGCCTCGACCTACCCCGCTACCTGCCTCGACCTACCTCGCTACCTGCCTCGACCTACCTCGCTACCTGCCTCGACCTACCCCGCCTCCTGCCTCGACCTACCTCGCTACCTGCCTCGACCTACCTCGCTACCTGCCTCGACCTACCCCGCCTCCTGCCTCGACCTACCTCGCTACCTGCCTCGACCTACCCCGCCTCCTGCCTCGACCTACCTCGCTACCTGCCTCGACCTACCTCGCTACCTGCCTCGACCTACCCCGCCTCCTGCCTCGACCTACCTCGCTACCTGTATCGACCTAACCCGCCTTCTGCCTCGACCTACCCCGCTACCTGCCTCGACCTACCTCGCTACCTGCCTCGACCTACCTCGCTACCTGCCTCGACCTACCTCGCTACCTGCCTCGCCCTACCCCGCCTCCTGCCTCGACCTACCCCGCCTCCTGCCTCGACCTACCCCGCCTCCTGCCTCGACCTACCCCTCCTCCTGCCTCGACCTACCCCGCCTCCTGCCTCGACCTACCTCGCTACCTGCCTCGACCTACCCCGCCTCCTGCCTCGACCTAACCCGCCTTCTGCCTCGACATGATTCAAAAATCAACCAGGACCTCTGACCCAAAGATCAAGCAGGACCTCTGACTCAGCATTAAGCAGGACCTCTGACTCAAAGATCAAGCAGGACCTCTCAGACTCCAACACTAACCCTCGACCATGGTTGTCTACTGTGTTCAGACGTCACGAGTGTCAACCAAATACCCTGAGGTGTGACTGTGGTTGAGGTGGGGCGGAGAATTTCTAATAATAATACACAATACTTTGGTCTTGTGGACGGACTGGCGAAAGGACGGACCAACAGAGACACAAAGAACTAAGTGATGACATCTTTAAGATCTCCCGGATGATCTACATGAGTGGTCTAGACTATCAAACACACAGCAACCCAACTTCTGTGTGTGTGTGTGTGTGTGTGTGTGTGTGTGTGTGTAAGCCAAGATCTTCGCAGCAACCTCTTCCCCACATCACCCGAGGCCACAGTATGACGATGATGTTGCAGCTGCGGGGAGGTGCGCCATCATCCAGCGTCGGACAAGCAGCAGCAACGCCGCCAGCCTCCTGCCGCGTCTGCTGACTGGCTTGTACCCGCTGTCACCGCAATGGCTGCTGTGTACCTGCCGCCAGCCTCCTGTTGTGTCTGCTGCCACGCCTGAGCCCGCCGCCGCTACTGCTTTGATATGCCTACAGCTGTTGTTAATGTTGTTGTTGCTGCTGCTGTTGGTAGTGCAGCTGATGCAGTTGTAAATATTGTTACGGTAGCTTTTGCTTCTTCATGTGTTACAGCTGCTGCCATCACCTAAGCCGCTGCTGCGTCGGGCGACAATCGTTCCGAGGGATAATAACTAGGCAGATGTGTGAGTGACTCGGGCCGCTGTCTGTCTGCCTGCCAGTATTGCGTAATGTAACACATGCCTACGGGCAGGTCATCACCGCCACCCTCATACCGCTCCTTCTCACCACAACCAAACCCTCACGTGACGCCCCTCCTATCGCTGTTGTAACGGAGGAATGGGAGGGAAATGGAGGTGCTGGGACTAGGGATTGTATACTGAACGCGGGAGGGAGGGAGGGAGCAACGGTTAGTAGGAAACTGTTGGGGGGGGGGGGGGGGCAGTGACAGAGAGGGAGGGGGAGGGAGGGGAGAGGAAGAGCATTGCAGCTAACTCAACCCAATCATCAAGCGGCCCCCTCCTCGTCCTCTCACCACCACCATTACCCTTCACCATTATCCTTCACCACCACCACCACTACCCTTCACCATTATCCTTCACCATCACCACCACCACCACCAAAACTTCTTACCATCACCACCATATCACCGCTACCACCCACCATCACGGTAAGTGGTGTTGTGAATGAAGCACCCCCAACTGTTACCTACCCCCTCCCTCCTACCTTGTTTCACCTGGGGTCACCTGTTTTTCATCATGCTTCAACTGTCATGCAATAAACCAGGTAATATGTGGATAAGTTTTACACGGGTATAAACAAAACACACACACACACACACACCCTGACCACCATGCATATCATCTTCATTTGATAACAGTAGAGGCAGACAAGTCTCAAGTCTCGGTATGTAATTGACGCCATATTGGTAACCTATCTTTATGCAACGCCTTAAACTTAAGTCAGCCATTGAATGTTATCGCCTTCAGGTAGTCTCAACGTAATTCTGATGCCATCTTGGATTTATTTTTCCCCTTCTGCTTCAAGTTAGTCTGTTGGCCGTGATGATTACTTGGGGGTGATGGAAGGGTGATGGGAGAGGTTGACGTGGGGGTGATGAGAGGGGTTGACGTGGGTGGTGATGGGAGGGGTTGACGTGGGTGGTGATGGGAGGGGTTGACGTGGGGGTGATGAGAGGTTGACGTGGGTGGTGATGAGAGGGGTTGACGTGGGGGTGATGAGAGGGGTTGACGTGGGTGGTGATGGGAGGGGTTGACGTGGGTGGTGATGGGAGGGGTTGACGTGGGGGTGATGAGAGGTTGACGTGGGTGGTGATGAGAGGGGTTGACGTGGGTGGTGATGAAAGGGGTTGACGTGGGTGGTGAAGAGAGCGGTTGACGTGGGTGGTGATGAGAGGGGTTGACGTGGGGGTGATGGGAGGGGTTGACGTGGGTGGTGATGGGAGGGGTTGACGTGGGGGTGATGCGAGGGGTTGACGTGGGTGGTGATGGGAGGGGTTGACGTGGGTGGTGATGGGAGGGGTTGACGTGGGTGGTGATGGGAGGGGTTGACGTGGGGGTGATGAGAGGTTGACGTGGGTGGTGATGAGAGGGGTTGACGTGGGTGGTGATGAAAGGGGTTGACGTGGGTGGTGAAGAGAGGGGTTGACGTGGGTGGTGATGAGAGGGGTTGACGTGGGGGTGATGGGAGGGGTTGACGTGGGTGGTGATGGGAGGGGTTGACGTGGGTGGTGATGGGATGGGTTGACGTGGGTGAGAAGGGGTGACAGAGGGACGGGGAGGGCAGGCTGGCGGCCGACTGCTACTCTTCTGAATTGAAAATCAGTTCTGGCGCCAGGTTGCTGCTGTCCTGCCCCTCCCCATCCCCCCACTCACCTGGTCGGCACCCCAGCACCTCACTTCCGGTGGAGTGAGGCCCCTGCTAGCCACCCCTGCAGCCCATGGCACCTGCGTGTCAATGGTGCCCCAGCACGGCGGCACCCACGCCCATCTTCACCCACGCCCACCCCACCAGGTATTTCTAGCAGTGTGGTGTAGAGGAGTGTAGAGTTTACAAAAGGTCCACTACTCAGTTATCAGATCTGCTGACCCCTCGTGGCCAGGCGTGCACGAAACCCGACGAGTGTGGACCCGCCGCCCGCCCTGCCACCTCCCTGGCCCTCCACCCCCCGCCCCCCACTCCCCCGCCTACAGCACTTACACCGATCATAAACCACCCTATAATATATCAGCTGAGCCAGTTACCGAGCATATATCAAGATCGTGGCGCGCGGGACACGGGCGTAAAGTCACACGTGGCGGGCCGCGTCCGAAGGTGGTGAAGGACGCAAGAGGCAGCGCTCCCGCCACCGCCAGAATGAACGCTCCGCCGTGTTGTCAACCTGACCACAAAAACATTATTTACTGTCTCGGCCGCACCACCCTCCTCCCTCGCCTCACACCCATCGCAAACTTTAATATACCCACAAGTCATATATTCTACACCAGCAGAAAGACTCTACAGTGATCAACGCCCAAGGAAAACTATGAAGTAAATATCCGAGTTCGTCATCGTAACTGCAGGATTTGTGAATGAAGTGTACCTAGAGCGCATACAAATTATGCCACACACATGTCACCAATATGCTTCTATTAACACTCTAAATTTTCCACCATCTTCCTAGGCCCTCCCTCATTGGCTTGTGGTGGGTATAAGTAACCCTGGAAGGTATAACAACATAGGAGTTTGTGTGGGGGAGGGCGGGAGTAGGGTTGTGAAGGTGTGCGAATGGCCGGCCGCCGGCCACGTCCGCGATGCTCGCTTTTTGTACCAAACTGGCGAGTGAGCGGCCATCCTGTGCTTACTGACGCCAGCCTCCCGCGCCGCGCGCCTCCCTCCTTCATACCAGGATCTGTACACACTCTACCTGGTGTTGATACAGTAATACAACAAGTAGAAGATGTAACACAAACAACACACTCCCACAGTCACACCACTACCCCCCCCCACAGTCACACCAGCACCGTGCACCTGTTACGGAGAAAGCAGAGAGATTAAACACACGACCACAGCGACAAATACCAGCACGGCCTACAATTCACACCTTACAAAAAAAACGTACAAGTGACATATACAATAACTACACGAACACCTTATAAAATGTTACCTGTACTGTATCCAATTTAGATAATACATAATACAGAAAAAGAAAGAACGATGCGAGGGTAAAATACAGTATAAAGGAGGGCCATATGGGTCAAGTTTGGCCAGAAAAACCTGTAGCCCAAGTTAATTCGGGGTCAAGGGACATTATAACTGCGAGTATGACTTGTCAATATTACCCAGGCTTACAACACTATGGTTCTTATGTTAAATTAGCATATCTCTTGTAGTTCAGCATTCTGTGTAACTACTGTATCCCAGTCTACATATCTACTGCAGTCCGATGACCTGCATAAGCCCTGTAATCATTTCATCATCAGCAGGCAGCCTGTCTCAGCCTGCCCCTGCAACCTCCCCACGGCCTTGTTGTGTGCATGTGTGTGACGTTCCCCTCCTCACCTGCTGACGGGAAACTACATCTTTTCATTGTGTTAATTACGGAACAGGTACAGGTATGGATACAGGTAGAGGATGATGAAGAAGGACACGTGCAAGTACAGGTTACAGGTACACATACAAATTACAAGTATACATAAAACTACATATTGCAAGTATACATAAAACTACATATTGCAAGTACACATACTACAGATACATATTATAGGTATGCAGACAAGTATAGGTTACAGGTGCACATATAAGTTACAGGTACACATAAACTACAGGTACACACAAACTACAGGTACACATATAAGCTTCAGGTATACCCCGAACAACAATACCCATTAGACGAGCTTGAACAGTAACACCTAATGTATTAATTAGGAAGGAGGTCATTTTGAACACCTTGCTTACACCTGAGAGACTGGGTAAGGCATTCTACCACCTCCCACCCCTTCTGTGCACGGATGTTCCTATGACACAAGTGTACCAAATGTTCCTCCAATGATGATTTTGGTGGTTGATCAAAATATTCAAAATAAACAAATACAAAATAAATAAAAATAAATCCTGTTGATATATTCGTGTTGTTTACTTATTAAAAAACACTGAGTTTTTTTTCTTTGTTGTTTACTTACTTAGATAAATGCCTTTGTGGTTTACTAAGGCAAATTAAAACAACATGTGGACGTATTATTTATCATACTCTAAGGGTTAAAATTGTTTTACTCAATGGCCTCATTCTCTGTACTCAAGGGGGGGGGGGTTAAGTTAATGTACTCTGAGAAGGGGAGGGGAGTGTTAAGTCATTGTAATCTAAGTTGTTAAAAGTCATTGTATTCAAGGGTGTTAAGTTACACTGTATTACCTAATAGTCTAATTCATTGTACTCTAGTGTAGTTAAATCATCGTACTCAAGTGGAAGGAAGGTTTACTACACCCCGAGTACATACGTAGACCTTTAGAAGCATTACTTTCCCCCACCTCACCCCCCTCCTCCCCCCTCGAGTGTACAAAATGCTCGACCACTGTTAAAAGATTACATAATTACCTCCCCACATATAGAGCGTAAACCATTATGTACACGATGATGGCTTGAGAACCCAACACCTGCTTCAGCTGAATTACAATGTGTTTTTTTTTTTGGGGGGGGGGGGAGGGGAAGAAATCACCTGAAGATTAGACACCCTTAACGCTACTTGTGTGGGTTGGGTTGGGGTAGGTTGGGTTGGGTTGGGGTGGGTTGGGTTGAGGTTTGGGTGAGGTGATTTTAAATGGTTAATCGTCTTAGTATTAACGAGTAATTATATCTATCTTACCTGTCCAATTCTCAGGTAAAGTAACTACTAACACGGTGCAGTGTAAAGGCGCGCGCGCACACACACACACACACACACACACACACACACACGACCCCTTCAGCGGTAACTAAAATATACCAATTTGTCATAAGAAAAACCTAAGAAAATAGTAGAACTTAACGAACTCTTCAAGCACACATGTAGATATTTATTGTTAACGAAGACACACACTAATTTACATAAAGCAATAAGAGTAGTAACACCTGTCTCTTATAATGACTAGCCCTATATGAACACTGGTAATATTCTCTCACAGGGGGAACTTCAACAGAGATCCACCCACAAACTCCCTCTGTCCCCTTATTTACGCCGGGACGCCCATCACACGCCCACTACACAAACACACACTTAAATTACTGATGTCATAAATTGTTCAACTTTATCATCCTCGAATTTCCCAGACAATCTTACCAAGTGGAAAACAAGAGCAGAATAATGAGTCGGAAATTTATTACGACCCGCACACGTGGGTCTTGTGTCTACCCCACTATCTGAAGAGTTTCGTGTAGACTAGAGGAGGGTTATACGAACGCTCGGATGAAGGTGTACGAACTCATATCCGGACACATACACACACACGGGTATGGTATGTCGGAGTAGCCTCATATATTACTCACCGTAGCTGACGTAAACAGTGATAAAAATTAACAATATTTAGGGAGCAGGGAGGATGGTTACCCCTGAAGGCCCATTAACAGAGACGCGGTAGAAGCGACCCTGTTAGCTAGCACGAGGTGTGATGATTGTGGTGCTTGTAGTTTGAGGAGGACCCGGGAGGTGAGCGGCAGGTGAGGCCAGCAATAAGAATGCAGACGTGTCGTGCAGTACTCGCCAGGTGACACCCACCTGCACCACCTAAAGTGGACGGGCAGATGGTAAGTGTTCAGCTCCCCTTCCTCCCCACACCTTCTCTCTTCCCACATCTCATCACCATATCACCTCCTTCCCCACACCACCCCCTTCCCCACACCACCCCTTCCCCACACCACCCCCTTCCCCACACCACCCCCTTCCCCACACCACCCCCTTCCCCACACCACCCCTACCCCACACCACCCCCTTCCCCAACCACCCTCTCCCCACACCACCCCCTTCCCCACACCACCCCCTTCCCCAACCACCCTTTCCCCACACCACCCCCTTCCCCACACCACCACGCTCCCCCACACCACCACGCTCCCCCACACCTCTTAGCCGCCACCGTCTCCGTGGGCTTGGCGTCCCTGGGTGCCGGGGGCGTGGTGACTTACCCCAGCACAAGACTCCAGGGCCCGCAACACATAGCCACGTACACACCTCACGCACCGAGGCAGCAAGGAACAAGCCATGTGCACACGTCTGACACTAGACACAAGGCAACGCTTCCAATACAAGATACTAAACTGCCTGACTCGCTAAAAACTATTAATATTCTTGAGGCACGTCAAACACTGGGCCGCGGGTAATAATGAGTTTTAGGGTCAGGACCTATGACTTCCACCTCGCCTCCTACCCCTCCCTCCGTCTCCCCCGACCTCAACAACCCAGCCAGGGCTATCGTTCTACCTGCAGTGGCTGCGGCTGCCTCTTCTTCTCTTTCTCCTGCCGCCTTTATTCTCTGCGCACACACACACACACACACACACACACACACATATGTACACTTCTACTTCACCAGACAAGTTCCGTTCACTATTGAGAGCACGTCCCCGGGCCCCAGCCACCATCAACACCACCAACGCCATCACAACAAAGCGAGGAGAGCCCCCCCCCCCCCCCGTCCACCACTACACAGCTCTAATAGTTTAACAGCGTATACATTACCACGAGGGGCAAGGACCAACATGTCCTCGTGGGTCAAGGAACAACATGTCCTCGTGGGTCAAGGAACAACATGTCCTCGTGGGGCAAGGACCAACATGTCCTCGTGGGTCAAGGAACAACATGTCCTCGTGGGTCAAGGAACAACATGTCCTCGTGGGTCAAGGAACAACATGTCCTCGTGGGTATAGGACCATCATGTCCTCGTGGGTCAAGGAACAACATGTCCTCGTGGGTCAAAGAACAACATGTCCTCGTGGATCAAGGAACAACATGTCTTCGCAGGTCAAGGAACGTTTTATCGTGGGTCAGGGAAGAACAACAATAACAACACAATATTTTCACCTTATATTCGCACCTGTGGGAGTAATTATAACAGTACACCTGTATTTTCACACCTACCTATATCTATACCTGTAATTTTAACCTCACCCAACCTAACCTAATGAGATCTTTGGCCATATGTGTGTGTGTGTGTGTGTGTGTGTGTGTGTGTGTGTGTGGGGTGTAGCACAAGGGTTCTCACTCACTCACACACACACACACACACACACACACACACACACACACACACTATATCACACACCTAATTACCATATGAAGTGCAGGCGTGAGGTACCTAACACCCCTCCCTTCCATATGCTATGTATCACCCCACACACCTTCCTCTGTCTTCCCCTCCCTTCCCCTCCCCCTATTTTCTACCCCCCCCCCCTCCCTCTCTTTCACAGACTCCTTCCCTCCTTTAGGAGTGGTTGGTCTAGGGCTGGTTTGGTTAGATTAGGTTTAGGTTAGGTTAGGTTAGATTTCGTTCCGTTAACTAGGTTGTGCTAGGTTAGGTTGGCGAGGCGAACTTGGTTAAGTTAAGGAGTAAAAAACGAAAAAACACAGACACACACACACACACACAGATCCCCTACAAAACGTACACGACGTAAATACATGTACATAAGGTAAGACATGAGCACACACCTGAAAAAATTACACTTACACAAAGCCCCTAAAACATGTACACGATTAAGGCACGTACACACACAATACCTGAAACACGTACACATACATAGAGCCCCTAAGACACGTACACGAGATAAGGTACGTACACACACAACACCTGAAACACGTACACATACACAAGAGCCCCTAAGACACGTACACACACACATCACCTGAAACACGTACACACACACAGAGCCCCTAAGACACGTACACGAGATAAGGCACGTACACACACAAGACCTGAAACACGTACACATACACAGAGCCCCTAAGACACGTACACGAGATAAGGCACGTACACACACAACACCTGAAACACGTACACATACACAGAGCCCATAAGACACGTACACGAGGTAAGGCACGTAAACACACATAACATTAGAGTTACGCACATGTCAGAACACGACCGACGTAATCTAACCTAACCAGTTGTTGGTGGGCAATATGACACCATCACCACGCCTCTACAGTACACGCCATCACCACGCCTCTGCAGTACATGCCATCACCACGCCTCTACAGTACACGCCATCACCACGCGTCTACAGTACACGCCATCACCACGCCTCTACCGTACACGCCATCACCACGCCTCTACAGTACACGCCATCACCATGCCTCTACAGTACACGCCACCACCACGCCTCTACAGTACACGCCATCACCACGCCTCTACAGAAAACGCCATCACCACGCCTCTACAGTACACGCCATCACCACGCCTCTATAGTACACGCCATCACCACGCCTCTATAGTACACGCCATCACCACGCCTCTACAGTACACGCCATCACCACGCCTCTACAGTACACGCCATCACCACGCCTCTACAGTACACGCCATCACCACGCCTCTACAGTACACGCCATCACCACGCCTCTACAGTACACGCCATCACCACGCCTCTACAGTACACGCCATCACCACACCTCTACAGTACACGCCATCACCACGCCTCTACATTACACGCCATCATCACGCCTCTACATTACACGCCATCACCACGCCTCTACAGTACACGCCATCACCACGCCTCTACAGTACACGCCATCACCACGCCTCTACAGTACATGCCATCACCACGCCTCTACAGTAAATGCCATCACCACGCCTCTACAGTACACACCATCACCACGCCTCTACAGTACACGCCATCACCACGCCTCTACAGTACACGCCATCACCACGCCTCTACAGTACTCGCCATCACCACACCTCTACAGTATACGCCATCACCACGCCTCTACACTACACGCCATCACCACGCCTCTACAGTACACGCCATCACCACGCCTCTACAGTACACGCCATGACCACGCCTCTACAGTACACGCCATGACCACACCTCTACAGTACACGCCATCACCACGCCTCTACAGTACACGCCATCACCACACCTCTACAGTACACGCCATCACCACGCCTCTACAGTACACGCCATCACCACGCCTCTACAGTACACGCCATTAGGTTAGGGTGGTGTTAGGTTAAGTAGAGTTATGTTAGATTAGATTAGGTTAGGTTAAATTAAGTCAGGTTAGGTCAGCATTAGGGTGTTCAAACCTAACCTAACCTAACCTAACCTAACCTAACCTAACCCCCCCACCCACTAGATAGCATTAGGGTGTCAAATCTTCAAGTGATCCGGTTAAAGTATATATCAACCATCTATTACAGACACGCTTACATTCATTCACTCATTCACTCATTCATTCACTCATTCACTCATTCATTCACTCATTCACTCATTCATTCATTCATTCACTCACTAAAGTTACAATTGAGTCCTGACGGTGATTGACAAGTCTCTCTCTCTCTCTCTCTCTCTCTCTCTCTCTCTCTCTCTCTCTCTCTCTCATGAACGACGGCGCAACAAAGCTTTTAAGTAAGTCGATGGACCACGTCGAGTCTCCATCCACTACGACCATCCACCCGCCCACTACGACCATCCACCCGCCCACTACGACCCTCTACCCGCCCACTACGACCATCTACCCGCCCACTACGACCCTCTACCCGCTCACTACGACCCTCTACCAGCCCACTACGACCCTCTACCCGCCCACTACGACCCTCTACCCGCCCACTACGACCCTCTACCCACATACACGCCACCAAGGAAGGAGGTGGAGCAGGTGGAGGGCGACTGGGTAGGAAGGTGGTAGTGATGGTGGAGGTGAAGGGAGGGGGGAGGGGAAGAGAGGAGCAGCCAGCACACCAGATGGTACCACTCCCTTCTAGGCCACACACTCCCTCCACTTGGGCCACACACTCCCTCCACTTGGGCCACACATTCCCTCCACTTTGGCCACACATTCCCTCCACTTGGGTCACATACTCCCTCCACCTGGGCCACATACTCCCTCCACTTGGGCCACACACTCCCTCCACTTGGGCCACATACTCCCTCCACCTGGGCCACACACTCCCTCCACTTGGGCCACATACTCCCTCCACTTGGGCCACACACTCCCTCCACTTGGGCCACACATTCCCTCCACCTGGGCCACACACTCCCTCCAACTGGGCCACACACTCCCTCCAACTGGGCCACACACTCCCTCCACCTAGGCCACATACTCCTTCCACCTCGGCCACACTCCACCCATACACTCTTCTCGGTGCAGGGTGTCGGCCACGGCCCCACCTCCCAGGGTAATAGCTTGCTAATGGGCGGCAGTGGGCGGCAGAGTACCATGTGTTGCCGCCACCACCGCCGCCCGCCCCACACATTGTCCAAACTTGCAAATTCTATCACGACCCGCAGCAGCTGTGTGCGACGCCACCCACCCGTCCCACCACCCATCTTACCACCCATCTCACCGCCCACCCGACCGCCCAGCCACCGCCCCACCCGCCCCTCGACGTCCCAACCAACTACTCTATAATCATTTTTGCGCTATCGCACACAGGATGGGTATGGGGTGTACAATAAACTAGTGACCGTTTGCTGCTAAAATTTATTCAAGTCCGTGCCACCATCACCACTACAACCACCACCACTACCATCACCACTACAACCACTACCACCACCATCACCACTACAACCACCATCACCACTACTACCACCACCACTACCACCACCATCACCACTACTACCACCACCACCACCACGCTAATACCACCACTATCACCCTTCACCACCTTCATTATCATCAACACCACCTGCCAGAGCCATCACCACCAGCTCCGTGCCACCATCACCCTTCACCACCCGAGTCACTACCACCACCAACCACCCGGCCTTGTGGTATGCTGATGTTATCCCCACAAAACACCCCGGATGATGACAGCTCATTACAAGTTTTCCTAAGGAGCTGTCAGACGCGACTCACACAAGATGAATTGACCAACACACCTCTGCTATTTTTTCCGACTGTCAGCCTTCGTAAATACTATCTATAATCTTCAATAAATATTACATTAATATTTTTTGTCCTATTCTAAATAACGGAGCAGAGAAGAGGAGGGAAGTAGCGTCGATGGTGAAGGTGTTCCCCAAGGGTATATGAGGGTCCACCACCAGTCTACCCTCCACCACAACACCCTCCTCCATTACAACACCCACCTCCATCACAACATCCTCCAACATAACAACAACCTCCTCCACAACACCCTCTTACATCACAACACTCCCCCACCACAACATAATTCTCCAATACAACATCATCCTCCACCACATCACCCTCCTCCACCACAACACCCACCTACATCACAACATCCTCCAACATAACAACACGCTCCTTCACAATGCCCCCTTGCATCACAACACTCTCCTCCACCACATCACCCTCCAACACAACACCCTCCACCACAAAACCCTCCTCCACAACACCCTCCACCACAACATCATCCTTCACCACATCCCCCTCCACCACAACACCCTCCTCCACCACAACATGATCCTCCACCACAACAACACAATCCATCACAACACCCTCCTCCATCACAACACCCTCCTCCATCACAACACCATCCTCCACCACAACACCCTCCTCCACCACAACATCACCCTCCACCACAACACCCTCCTCCGCCACAACATTCTCGTCCACCACAACAACACCGTCCATCACAACACCCTCCCCATCACAACACCCTCCTCCACCACAACACCATCCTCTACCACAACACCAACCTCCACCTCAACACACTCCACCACAACACCCTCCACCATAACACCCTCCTCCACCACAACACCCTCCTCCACCACAACATCATCCTCCATCACAACACCCTCCTCCACCACATCATCATCCTCTACCACATCAACATCCTCCACCACAACACCTTCCTCCACCACAACACCCTCCTGCACCACAACACCCTCCTCCACCACAACACCTTCCTCCACCGCAACATCCTCCTCCATCACAACACCTTCCTCCAGCTCAACCCTCCTCCACCACAACAATCCTCTTCCACCACAACACCTTCCTCCATCACAAAACCCTCCTCCATCACCAATACTCACCTCCACAACACCCTACTCCACCACAACAATCCTCCTCCACCACAACACCTTCCTCCACCACAACACCCTCCTCCATCACACCATCATCCTCCACCACAACAACACTCTCCATCACAACACCCTCCTCCATCACAACACCCTCCTCCATCACAACACCATCCTCCACCACAACACCCTCCTCCACCACAACATCACCCTCCACCACAACACCCTCCTCCGCCACAACACCCTCCTCCATCACAACACCATCCTCCACCACAACACCCTCCTCCACCACAACATCACCCTCCACCACAACACCCTCCTCCGCCACAACATTCTCGTCCACCACAACAACACCGTCCATCACAACACCCTCCCCATCACCACACCCTCCTCCACCACAACACCATCCTCTACCACAACACCATCCTCCACCTCAACACCCTCCACTACAACACCCTCCACCATAACACCCTCCTCCACCACAACACCCTCCTCCACCACAACACCCTCCTCCACCACAACACCCTCCAACCACCACAAAATCCTCTTCCACCACAACATCATCCTCCATCACAACACCTTCCTTCACCACAACACCCTCCTCCATCACACCATCATCCTCCACCACAACACCCTCCTCCACTCCAACACCTTCCTCCATCACAACCCTCCTCCACCACAACACCCTCCTCCACCTTATCCTCCTCCAACACAACATCATCCTCCACCACAACACCCTCCTCCATCACAACACCCTAATCCACCACAACCTCCTCCATCACAACACCCTCCTCATCACAACACCCTCCTCCATCACAACACCCTCCCCATCACATCACCCTCCTCCACCACAACACCCTCCTCCATCACAACACCCTAATCCACCACAACACCCTCCTCCATCACAACACCCTCCTCAACACAACACCCTCCTCCACCACAACACTCTCCTCCACTACAACACCCTCCTTCTCCACAACACCCTCCCCATCACATCACCCTCCTCCACCACAACACCCTCCTCCACTACAAACTCCTTCACCATCACAACACCCTCCCCCATCAGAACACCCTACTCCAGCACAACACCCTTCCCATCACAACACCCTCCTCCACCACAACACCCTCCCCATCACAACACCGTACTCAAACTACAACACCCTCCACCAGAAAATCATCCTCAATCACAGCACCTTCCTCCACCACAACACCCTCCTCCATCACAACACCCTCCACCACATCACCCTCCTCCACCACAACACCCGCCTCCACCACAACACCCTCCATCACATCACCCTCCTCCACCACAACACCCTCCACCACAACACCCTCCTCCACTACAACACCCTCCTTCTCCACAACACCCTCCCCATCACATCACCCTCCTCCACCACAACACCCTCCTCCACCACAACACCCTCCTCCACTACAACACCCACCTTCTCCACAACACCCTCCTCCACCACAACACCCTCCTCCACTACAACACCCTCCTTCTCCACAACACCCTCCCCATCACAACACCCTCCTCCACCACATCACCCTCCTCCACCACAACACCCTCCTCCACCACAACACCCTCCTCCACTACAACACCCACCTTCTCCACAACACCCTCCTCCACCACAACACCCTCCTCCACTACAACACCCTCCTTCTCCACAACACCCTCCCCATCACAACACCTTCCTCCACCACAACACCCTCCTCCACCACAACACCCTCCTCCACCACAACACCCTCCCCATCACATCACCCTCCTCCACCACAACACCCTCCTCCACCACAACACCTTCCACCACAACACCCTCCTCCACCACAACACCCTCCACCACAACACCTTCCTCCACCAAAAAACCCTCCTCCACCACAACACCCTCCTCCACCACAACACCCTCCACCACAACACCTTCCTCCACCAAAAAACCCTCCTCCACCACAACATCCTCCACCACAACACCCTCCACCACAACACCTTCCTCCATCAAAACACCCTCCTCCACCACAACACCCTCCTCCACCACAACACCCTCCTCCACCACAACACCCTCCTCCATCACATCACCTTCCTCCACCACAACACCCTCCTCCACCACAACACCATCCTCCATCACATCACCTTCCTCCACCACAACACCCTCCTCCACCACAACACCCTCCTCCACCACAACACCCTCCTCCACCACAACACCATCCTCCATCACATCACCTTCCTCCACCAAAAAACCCTCCTCCACCACAACACCATCCTCCATCACAACATCTTCCTCCACCAAAAACCTCCTCCACCACAACACCATCCTCCACCACAACACCATCCTCCATCACATCACCTTCCTCCACCAAAAAACCCTCCTCCACCACAACACCATCCTCCATCACATCACCTTCCTCCACTAAAAAACCCTCCTCCACCACAACACCATCCTCCATCACAACACCTTCCTCCATCACAACACCCTCCTTCACCACAACACCCTCCTCCACCACAACACCCTCCTCCACCACAACACCCTCCTCCACCACAACACTGGAGGTTAGCACAGACAACACTTACTGTACAGTCTTCCAGCTGCACGAGGCTGTAGTTCTGTTCCTGCGACTTACCTGTGTATGCAAATTAGCTTTCCCCAGTGTCGGCATATTTACCTGTGGAGACAAAAGGTAGTGTTGTAGGCGGTGGTGATGAAGATGACGATAGTATTAATAATAATTGTAGATACAACAACTTTGATGTTAATGATAATCATAATAATAACAAGAAAAAGAAGAAAGGGGAGAACAAACAATAAGAAGGTGAAGAACAGCAACAAAGAGATCTAAGAGAAGAGGAAAACGGAGAAATAATAATGATTCAACTATAAAGTAAAGCTGATAATACTAATAACCACAATAATAGTAATAATATTAATAATAATTATTATAGTATTAAAAATATTAATTATGATAATAACAATTATAATAAAAATTAATAGTAGTAGTAAACGGTGATAAAAATAATATTCATGAGTGGTGCAAAAATATTAAAGAATGAAGAAAATACAAGACGACAACAACAGTGGCTACTACTATTAATAACAATGAGAGATAAATATATTAATAATGGTAATAATAATAATAATAAAGTAACAACAGCTACAACAGTAATATTAATAATACCCGTCACCTCATTCTGTACGGTAACACAGGGCCCAAACAAGACGTACACACACACACACACTGCAAGCCAGCTTAAGAAGGTCTAGTAGTGAGTGTGCACGCGTGGAGGGGAGGTGACACTGACACTAGCACCATCACCAGATTCATAACACCATAATCAATCATGTCATCATAACCATGGAACCAAATCCACAATGACACCATCATCTTAATCATATATAGTAACATCAACAGCACCCTAGCATCAGCACCATCAACAAGGAACCACCACAATGGCACTATCACCATCCCCAACTCCACGGTGTCAGCACCATCACCGTGGCACCAAAACTATCAAAAATCACCAAGGCACCATCACTAGTACCATGGCACCATCACTAGTACCATGGCACCATCAGCAGACATCAGCGAGAGGGTAAGTGAGGCACCACCAGGCCCACGTCCTCACCTCACGAGAGATACAAAAAATTCTGGATGTGATGGCGAGGCGATAACGTAGGCACCCTCTTAATACTTGTCATGGCATTGTTAAAGGTTCATTAAACGTACACGGGGAGGCGAGCCTGGGGGGGGGGGGGGGGAGAGTGAGGCATTTGGACGGGAATAATGGGCGCGCCTCCTGACGATAGCGCCCAACCACAACAATTATCCCAAACTTAATTCCAATCTAGTTTTTTATCTGTGTCACTGCAGGGAGTCGTGGCTCACTGATACCCAGCCACCAGTCTACTTTATGGCTTACCTTTGTCATTACTAGCCCGTAAATTGCTCTCAAATGACTGCTAGTATTCATTTATATGTTGATAGTAATTACAAGAAGACTATTGGATTTATTTATATAAAAACAAGCCTCCTACTGCTGATCCTGACGAAATCATAACATGACAAACTGGAAGGGGAGGAGCTTGTAGTCAAGACCCACCAATCGGAAACGGCGAGAGCTGCTGTGTCACCGTCATTGGCGGCGCTGCTGCGGCTGTAGCCAATGAGCGGGCTGATATCAGCGCGCGGGCGTTGCCTAATAAGGTCGAGTGGGGCGGTATAAAACTGGGAGACCCTCTCGCGCGCGAGCTTTCCAGTCATCCCTGAGCGAGTGATCCGTGCGGCTCCCCGCGGTCAGCCCCGCGCCCCACGCCGCCGCGACCACACCTGCAAACCACCACCCCACACCTGTTGTGGCTACACCGACGCCCACCGGGAACCATCCACCACTTCTGACCGTACCCTCAACAACAGCAGAGGTCGTCGGTGACCACAACACCTGCACATCAACAAGTGAGACACCTGTGTGTTTATCAATCTCAGATTTATAGTATAAGTCAGTTACTTGTGTAGTTGGAGAAAGTAGTGCCACCAGCCTCATCAACAGGTAAGATCACCACCCTGGACCACAAACACCCAGGTAGCAACACCAGGGGGGCGGGGGTGAGACAGTCTGCGGGACCTGCCCCCCACGTTCACCTAACACCTGCTGTCTCCCCTCACCACCATAACACGGTGGTGCGGCACCCAACTGAGGTACAGTACGGTACGCCCTCCTGTGTTGGTACGTTGTGAGCGTCAGTAAGGTGTGTGTACGTCAGCTGTGTGCACACAACACGTGTGTCTGTGTGTGTGTAAATTATCAGTGTTTACAAATCAACGGTGTGCATCTCATTAGTGTGTGTGTACGCCAGTTTCGTGTGTAACACTTAATGTACGTCACCTGTGTGTGTACCTCGTTAGTATGTGTGCCTGACCAGCATGTGCACCACATCATTGTGTTCTTTAACTGTATGTGTGTCATTACTGTATGTTAACTGTGTGTATGTTGTCATCCATGTAGATACCTCACTGTGTACATCAAATATGTGCGTAATCATTATGTGCACCAAATGTGTATGTATCTCATCACCATGTACAGCATATATCTGTGTGCACATCATCTATGTACGTACCTCACAGTGTGTACGTCATGTGTGGACGTAGTACATGACCACCGTGGTTACGTCTACAGTTGGTGTTACTAGTGTACGTGAACAGCGAGTGTACACAAGTCGCGTGTACGTGAGCTCTGTGTGTGTGTGTTCTCAGCTCACACACCCAGGGAGGCTTCTTGTTACACCTACTGTACTGTATTACTTCTATTGTCTTATGTATCACTGTATCCATTGTCCTGTAATCTATTGAAATGTATTATGATGTATTAGTGTTCTCTGTGAGGCATTTGTGATGTGTTATTACTGTATTTTGCTGCATCTATTGTATTATAAATTAGACGTCAAGGGCAATCCAATACTACCAGTTAACATATATTAATTAATCAGGTGTGGGGGGGGGTCATTAAAGGTCAGGTGTGGAGGTCAACGAAGGGCAGGTGTGGAGGTCAACGAAGGGCAGGTGTGGAGGTTATTAAAGGTCAGGTGTGGAGTTCTACGAAGGGCAGGTGTGGAGGTCTAAGAAGGGCAGGTATGGAGGTCATTAAAAGAACAGGTGTGGAGGTCTACGAAGGGCAGGTGTGGAGGTCATTAAAAGAACAGGTGTGGAGGTCTACGAAGGTCAGATGTGGAGGTCATTAAAGGTCAAGTATAGAGGTCAATCAAAGTCACGGTTTAGTCATTGAAGGTCATTAAAGGTTAGGTGTGGAGGTCACTAGGTAAGGTATGGAGGTCATCAAAGGTCAGGTGTGGTGTCCTGGAGGTCAATGAGTCAGGTGTGGAAGGTCATTAAAGGTCGGGTGTGGAGGTCACTAGGTAAGGTATGGAGGTCATCAAAGGTCAGGTGTGGTGTCCTGGAGGTCAATGAGTCAGGTGTGGAAGGTCATTAAAGGTCAGGTGTGGAGGTCATTAGAGGTTAGGTGTGGAGGTCATTAGAGGTTAGGTGTGGAGGTCATTAAAGATCAGGTGTGGAGGTCACTGTAGGTCAGGTGTGGAAGTCATTTTAGGTCAGATGTGGAGGTCATTAAAGGTCAGATGTGGAGGTCATTAACGGTCAGATGTGGAGGTCGTTAACGGTCAGATGTGTGGGTCACGAGAGGTCAGGTGTGGTCACATATATGACTTAACTCCTTGAGTACGAAGACTTTTACCATTGAGTATGATGAGTTAATACCTTAAGTATGATGAATTAACCGCTTGAGTACGATGACTTAACCCCTTTTATGTTAAGTTATCGTACTTGTGGGGTTAAGTCATCGTACTCAAGGGGTTAAATCATCATACTCAAGGGGTTAAAGCATCATACTCAAGAGATTAAATTATTGTACTCACGGGTTAAATTATGGTACTCAAGGGGTTCAGTCATCATACTCAAGGGGTCCAGTCATCATACTCAAGGGGTCCAGTCATCATACTCAAGGGGTCCAGTCATCATACTCAAGGGGTCCAGTCATCATACTCAAGGGGTCCAGTCATCATACTCGAGGGGTTAAATCATCATACTCAAGGGGTTAAAGCATCATACTCGAGGGGTCCAGTCATCATACTCAAGGGGTCCAGTCATCATACTCGAGGGGTCCAGTCATCATACTCAAGGGGTCCAGTCATCATACTCAAGGGATTAAATTATCGTACTCATGGAATTAAATTATCGTACTCGAGGTGGTTCAGTCATCGTACTCAAAGAATTACCAGGAAAAAAATTGCCTCAGTCATACTTCAAGATTCGAAATACATCAAAATCATTCTGCTTAAACAAAATACAAACAACATTAGTTTATATTTACGACGTCATTAAAAAAAATCACTAACATTCGTAAACCAAATGGCGTAAGAACGATGACGTTATTTCCGGTGTAGTCCTTTCAAGAAAAAAACCCATGTCAGGTGTAGAGGTCAGTTGATAGTCAGGTGTGGAGGTCAGTTGATAGTCAGGTGTGGAGGTCAGTTGTTAGTTAGTCAGGTGTGGAGGTCAGTTGTTAGTTAGTCAGGTGTGGAGGTCAGTTGATAGTTAGTCAGGTGTGGAGGTCAGTTGATAGTCAGGTGTAGAGGTCAGTTGATAGTTAGTCAGGTGTAGAGGTCAGTTGATAGTCAGTCAGGTGTAGAGGTCAGTTGTTAGTTAGTCAGGTGTAGAGGTCAGTTGATAGTTAGTCAGGTGTGGAGGTCAGTTGATAGTTAGTCAGGTGTGGAGGTCAGTTGATAGTTAGTCAGGTGTGGAGGTCAGTTGATAGTTAGTCAGGTGTGGAGGTCAGTTGATAGTTAGTCAGGTGTAGAGGTCAGTTGATAGTTAGTCAGGTGTAGAGGTCAGTTGATAGTTAGTCAGGTGTGGAGGTCAGTTGATAGTTAGTCAGGTGTAGAGGTCAGTTGATAGTTAGTCAGGTGTGGAGGTCAGTTGATAGTTAGTCAGGTATTGAGGTCAGTTGTTAGTTAGTCAGGTGTAGAGGTCAGTTGTTAGTTAGTCAGGTGTGGAGGTCAGTTGATAGTTAGTCAGGTGTGGAGGTCAGTTGATAGTTAGTCAGGTGTAGAGGTCAGTTGATAGTTAGTCAGGTATTGAGGTTAGTTGTTAGTCAGGTATGGAGGTCAGTTGATAGTCAGGTGTGGAGGTCAGTTGATAGTCAGGTGTGGAGGTCAGTTGATAGTCAGTCAGGTGTGGAGGTCAGTTGTTAGTTAGTCAGGTGTGGAGGTCAGTTGATAGTCAGGTGTGGAGGTCAGTTGATAGTTATTCAGGTGTGGAGGTCAGTTGATAGTCAGGTGTAGAGGTCAGTTGATAGTTAGTCAGGTATTGAGGTCAGTTGTTAGTTAGTCAGGTGTGGAGGTCAGTTGTTAGTTGAACAGGTGTAGAGGTTGGTTGTTAGTTAGTCAGGTATGGAGGTCGGTTGTTAGTTAAACAGGTGTAGAGGTCAGTTGATAGTCAGGTATGGAGGTCGGTTGTTAGTTAGTCAGGTGAGGAGGTCAGTTGTTAGTTAGTCAGATGTAGAGGTCAGTTGATAGTCAGTCAGGTGTGGAGGTCACTGTTAGTCAGTCAGGTGTGGAGGTCACTGTTAGTCAGTCAGGTGTGGAGGTCACTGTTAGTCAGTCAGGTGTGGAGGTCACTGTTAGTCAGTCAGGTGTGGAGGTCACTGTTAGTCAGTCAGGTGTGGAGGTCAGTGGTTAGTCAGGTGTAGAGGTCACTTGTTTGTCAGTCAGGTGTGGAGGTCACTGTTTATCAGCCAGGTGTGGAGGTCAATGGTTAGTCAGGTGTGGTCAGTGGTCAGTCAGGTGTGGAGGTCACTGTTAGTCAGGTGTGGGGGGTCACTGTCAGTCAGCCAAGTGTAAGAGTCAGTGATTAGTCAGGTGTAGAGGTCACTGTTAGTTAGTCAGGTGTGGAGGTCACTATTAGTCAGTCAAGTGTGAGGGTCAGTGGTTAGTCAGGTGTGGATGTCACTGTTAGTCAGTCAGGTGTGGGGTTCACTGTTAGTCAGGTGTGGGGTTCACTGTTAGTCAGCCATGTGTGGAGGTCACTGTTAGTCAGGTGTGGGGGTCACTGTTAGTCAGGTGTGGAGGTCACTGTTAGTCAGCCAAGTGTTGAGGTCAGTGGTTAGTCAGGTATGGAGGTCACTGTTAGTCAGGTGTGGGGGTCACTGTTAGTCAGCCAAGTGTGGAGGTCAGTGATCAGTCAGGTGTGGATGTCACTGTTAGTTAGTCACGTGTGGAGGTCACTGTTAGTTAGTCAGGTGTGGAGGTCAGTGTTAGTCAGGTGTGGAGGTCACTGTTAGTTAGTCAGGTGTGGAGGTCACTATTAGTTAGTCAGGTGTGGAGGTCAATGATTAGTCAGGTGTGGAGGTCACTGTTAGTTAGTCAGGTGTGGAGGTCACTGTTAGTTAGTCAGGTGTGGAGGTCACTGTTAGTTAGTCAGGTATGGAGGTCACTCGGGGTCAGGTGTACCCCCCGCCGCCAAATAATCCGGTTAGTGACACTCGTCCTCACGATTTCCGCATCGGCTACGAAGGTCGAGCGGCGGCACTCAGGTTGGCACTACAGCTTAGTGCTTCGTCTGGCTTCTGTTGGCACTTGTTATTCTGCAGTTACTTGGTTAAGGCCATACCTATACTTTGTGGCACTGTACTAACTCATGGCACTGCACCAAGTCTCTTATGGCACTGTACTAACTCTCTTGAGGCACTGTATCTGCCTTAAAACACCTTCCCACCTTTCTTGACACTGTACCACACACACAGTCTCCATTATGATACAACAGTAAGCTAACCACCGCCACCATCAATAATTAATAAGGGTTTTTAACATCTATCCTTCATTAGCTTACACACTCAACACCTACAGTAACAGCATTTACAAGACGAAAGAGTTTAATATACTTACTGGTACCTTGTGTTATGCTAGGTACCAGTGCCCCGTGTGTCTGGTACCTTGTGTTATGCTAGGTACCAGTGCCCCGTGTGTGTGGTACCCTTGTGTTATGCTAGGTACCAGTGCCCCGTGTGTGTGGTACCCTTGTGTTATGCTAGGTACCAGTGCCCCGTGTGTCTGGTACCCTTGTGTTATGCTAGGTACCATTGCCCCGTGTGTCTGGTACCCTTGTGTTATGCTAGGTACCATTGCCCCGTGTGTGTGGTACCCTTGTGTTATGCTAGGTACCAGTGCCCCGTGTGTGTGGTACCCTTGTGTTATACTAGGTACCATTGCCCCGTGTGTGTGGTACCCTTGTGTTATACTAGGTACCATTGCCCCGTGTGTGTGGTACCCTTGTGTTATACTAGGTACCATTGCCCCGTGTGTGTGGTACCCTTGTGTTATGCTAGGTACCAGTGTTACAATTTTATCACCTAGTTACTGTTTTTCTTTATCTTCACTTTGTTTATGATTAAGTGTTTTACCCAGTACGGTGTAGAGGGGGGGGGGTGTGACAGGCGGGAGGGGGTGTGACAGGCGGGAGGGGGTGTGACAGGCGGGAGGGGGGTGTGACAGGCGGGAGGGGGATAAGAACATAAGAACATAAGAATGGAGGAAACTGCAGCGGGCCTATTGGCCCATACTGGGCAGTCCCGTTTACACCCAACCCCTATTGCTCATATGAGCATCCAACCTATGTTTGAAGCAATTCAGCGTATTCGAGTTAATGATGATATTTGGTAACTTGTTCCATTCATCCACTACTCTGTTTCCAAACCAGTGTTTACCTATTTCACGCCTAAATCTAAATTTGTCCAATTTAAAACCATTGTTACGAGTTCGCTCCTGGTTGGATAATTTGAGTACCTTTGTAATGTCCCCTTTGTTTAGCCCTGCCTTCCATTTATACACCTCTATCAGGTCGCCCCTCGCTCTACGTCTCTCAAGGGAGTGCAAATTAAGATGCTTTAACCTGTCTCTATACTCAAGGTTCCTGATACCCGGGATTAGTCTTGTCATTCTCCTCTGGATTCTTTCCAAGGATTCTATATCCATTCTGTAATACGGTGACCAGAACTGGACTGCGTAATCCAGGTGTGGTCTCACAAGAGCAAGATACAGTTTTAGGAGGGGGGAGGGGTGGTCTATTTAACCTGGGTGTGTGGGAGATGCTTGACTCACCACTAAGCTGCTATCAAAGTCAGACATACACCTCTCGTGGCACTATACTATGGAACTATAATTCTTGTGACACTATACCTTTCATGACACTATACTTCTCGAAGCATTATAGTTCCCGTCATATTATACCTTTCATGACACTATACTTCTCGAGGCACTATAGTTCCCGTGACACTATACATAGCACTAAGTAATAACTCCTTCACCATAACACTACACTTTTGATCAATATAAACAAAGAAGGTATTTATGGTGGAATAGGGGGAACACACACACACACACACACACACACACACACACTGAGCCTTCGAGAGTGTGTGAACAAACAAACGAAGCAGAGGAAAAGAAGCTCTCTCTCAGCTGTGAGTCAACAAACATGAGTACGAACAACATGTACTCGTGGGAATGTACTCGTGGGCAGGTAATCGTGAGCAGATATTCGTGAGCAGGTATTCGTGGGCATGTATTCGTTGATATGTACTCGTGGGCAGGTACTCGTGTTCAGGTACTCGTGTTCAGGTACTCGTGGGCATATACTCGTGTTCAGGTACTCGTGTTAAGGTACTCGTGGGCATACACTCATAGGCAGGAAGAAGAGTATTGTAAATCTTGAGCTTCGTGTGATGGGAGAACCTAAGGGAGCTACCTCATACAAGTCTTCCTATTACCCTTCACCTGGTACACAGAAGAGGGCGCAGAAGAACGAGACTGACGGTGTTGTTAGTGAAGCTTGAGGTCCTCACTCTTGATACTAACACCCCCCCCCCCCCCCCACACACACACGAGTCATCGTCAAGGAAGCTGTGACAAAAAAAAAACAGACCATAACTTATTTATTTTATTATAGTTTATTTATTTTATTATATTTAAAAAACTCAAAATTCCCATCGTTCTGGATATTCGTCATAACTTCATCTTTATTTACAAAAAACTGAAAATACTTTTTTTTTTTGCATCACAATAACTGATTAATGACTTTTTTCATAAGATACAACTTTTACTAAATTAAGCCTCTGGTAATTATAACCTGTGACCTTGGGAATTATAACCTGTGATCTGGGAAATTATAACCTGTGATCTGGGGAATTATAACCTGTGACCTTGGGAATTATAACCAGTGACCTTGGGAATTATAACCTGTGATCTGGGGAATTATAACCTGTGATCTGGGGAATTATAACCAGTGACCTTGGGAATTATAACCTGTGATCTGGGGAATTATAACCTGTGATCTAGGGAATTATAACCTGTGATCTAGGGAATTAAAACCTGTGATCTGGGGAATTATAACCTGTGATCTGGGGAATTATAACCAGTGACCTTGGGAAGTGGTAACATTTCCCTTCTTGTGAACTAATATTGGTTTCACTGATGACGTCATGTCTTAAGCCGCGTACTGGATATGCCCATAAGAGTTATTGTATTGTTCTCAGGTTTTACGCAAACTTACACGAGATAACCTATTTTTATTTGTTATCAGTTTTTGTAGAACATATCTACAATAACAATGGAAGCAATCCCTGTTATCCGCCTGACCCTTGTAGTACCCACTCATCTACAATAACAATGGAGGCAATCCCTGTTATCCGCCTGACCCTTGTAGTACCCACTCATCTACAATAACAATGGAGGAAATCCCTGTTATCCGCCTGACCCTTGTAGTACCCACTCACCCCTAATACCCACTTACTCCTGGTCCCCGCCCACCCCAGTACCCACCTGCCCCTTGTACCCGTCCACCTTAGACTGGAGTCGCTGTGATTACTGTCTGGTATAAGACGATTCTTGTTGCGACAATGTGGTGGTCAGGACCAGAGCGGCGGTATAATTAAGACGTGGCCGCCGCCACCGCCCACACAAGAAAAAACTCCTTCCTTACAGCGGTCGGTGGAAAAAAATGGGTGGGTGATCCAGCAGTGCGTCGCGTGTCTGTCGTCGCTCCGTTACCGCGCGTCACAAGACAAATAACGCGCGTTGTCGTCACTGTCGCCCCTCACTCGCACCCACAATACACCACGCACAAAGATTCACCTGGCATCGCTCGCCCCACAATCCTTCGTTCACGTGCAGTTCACAATTTTCCTGCATGGTGACCGTGTGCGATACCCGGCTGTCTCCCGACGTGTGGCCAAGGTGACCAGCGGGTCAGATGTGTTGCCTTGGTTAATGTGGTCAAGTTAGTGAACGTGGCGGTGACCTGCGACAGAGGGAGTCGTGCCACAGTGGTCGTGGCCGCCGGGGCCACCACCAGCCGACAGGTACAAATGGCCGGGGAGGCGAACCTCTGCGAGACGCGCTCTTTCATTATGAACGTTTGTCATGGCGGCTCCATGCAGGCCGCCCGCACATGTTACGTTATCGCTCGATTGTCGCCGCGTGGTGACCATTAGCGCCGTAACAATTGCGGATATGAGATGCTCGCCCTCAAAATAACACGCAAGTAAATTGACACCTGTTGAGGTAAAGAAGGGCGGCCAGGGCAGCAGGCTGAAGTAAGAGTGAGGGAGGGAGGGGGGGAGGCGCCACCACGCTCCCACAACACTTCTCCAGGAAAACCCTCCACCTTCCACTCCTCCTGCCGCTGCCACCAGTAAAAACAAGTTGGATAATTATCAGTGGCGCCGAGAACTGCTCCAGCAGCAGCAACAGGTCGCCAGCAGGAGCAGCAGCAGGTCCCGGGGCGACACCTGCAGCAAAAACCACCTCGACAAAGGGCACTCGACAGACCACTCGTCAATACACCACCAGGAACCAGCCAAGCTGTCAACTGTCGCTTCTCAATCCTCACTAGAGACACTCGGAGACCAGTCAAGAAAATAAGCAATGGTGGGTGAGGGCTGGGAGTGGCTGGTGCATGGGGTGACCGCCAGCCAGGCCAGAACCACCACGGTAAACAACACAACCCTGGCTGGTCGCTCACACACCACCACACAACCCTGGCTGGTCGCTCACACACCACCACACAACCCTGGCTGGTCGCTCACACACCACCACACAACCCTGGCTGGTCGTTTACACACCACCACACAACCCTGGCTGGTCGTTCACACACCACCACACAACCCTGGCTGGTCGCTCACACACCACCACACAACCCTGGCTGGTCGCTCACACATCACCACACAACCCTGGCTGGTCGCTCACACATCACCACACAACCCTGGCTGGTCGTTCACACACCACCACCACACAACCCTGGCTGGTCACTCACACACACCACACAACCCTGGCTGGTCGTTCACACATCACCACACAACCCTGGCTGGTCGCTCACACACCACCACACAACCCTGGCCGGTCGCTCACACACCACCACACAACCCTGGCTGGTCGTTCACACACCACCACACAACCCTGGCTGGTCGTTCACACACCACCACACAACCCCGGCTGGTCGTTCACACACCACCACACAACCCTGGCTGGTCGTTCACACACCACCACACAACCCTGGCTGGTCGCTCCCACACCACACAACCCTGGCTGGTCGTTCACACACCACCACACAACCCTGGCTGGTCGTTCACACACCACCACACAACCCTGGCTGGTCGTTCACACACCACCACACAACCCTGGCTGGTCGCTCCCACACCACCACACAACCCTGGCTGGTCGCTCCCACACCACCACACAACCCTGGCTGGTCGCTCCCACACCACCACACAACCCTGGCTGGTCGCTCCCACACCACCACACAACCCTGGCTGGTCGCTCCCACACCACCACACAACCCAGGCTGGTCGCTCACACACCACCACACAACCCTGGCTGGTCGTTCACACACCACCACACAACCCTGGCTGGTCGTTCACACACCACCACACAACCCTGGCTGGTCGTTCACACACCACCACACAACCCTGGCTGGTCACTCACACACTACCACACAACCCTGGCTGGTCGTTCACACACCACCACACAACCCTGGCTGGTCGTTCACACACCACCACACAACCCTGGCTGGTCACTCACACACCACCACACAACCCTGGCTGGTCACTCACACAACCCTGGCTGGTCACTCACACACCACCACACAACCCTGGCTCGTCGTTCACACACCACCACACAACCCTGGCTGGTCGCTCACACACCACCACACAACCCTGGCTGGTCGCTCACACACCACCACACAACCCCGGCTGGTCACTCACACACCACCACACAACCCTGGCTGGTCGTTCACACACCACCACACAACCCTGGCTGGTCGTTCACACACCACCACACAACCCTGGCTGGTCGTTCACACACCACCACACAACCCTGGCTGGTCGTTCACACACCACCACACAACCCTGGCTGGTCACTCACACCACCACACAACCCTGGCTGGTCGTTCACACATCACCACACAACCCTGGCTGGTCGTTCACACATCACCACACAACCCTGGCTGGTCGTTCACACATCACCACACAACCCTGGCTGGTCGTTCACACATCACCACACAACCCTGGCTGGTCGTTCACACACCACCACACAACCCTGGCTGGTCGTTCACACATCACGACTGGTTATGATAACTGGTCTCATTAAACATTTTACAACCTTGCTAATGGTAGATAAGTTGCTCCTCCAATTAAATTTGTCGATTGAATGACAACTTGTGACAAACCCACTGTAGGAATGTTCGTCGCGCTATCATTAAAATGTGGACTGATTAAACTAACCAAACGATAAGTTATCAGGAGACGGAGGCGACTATATCTCCAGCCTCCGTAACACGCTCACGTTATAATGGTATTACTGTACCTCAACAACTAACAGTCTTGACTCTTGAAGCACGTAACAAGGCTACTCGTACAGTAATGACCATCAACAATAAACAATTATAAGATACAGAACCCACAAGCGTTAGTGGAGTGTGGTGTAGGTGAACCCTTAGCATCCCCTCCTGACGGTCAATACTGCCACAGATTACGAGCTACCTGTACGGGTGTGACAGACAGTGTAAGCTGCACCTGCCTCAATGTGCCTCATATTAAACCTAAAAGTTATATTTGTCTGGAAAAAAAATCGCAGAATTTTAATCACCACTTAGGAGACGATGCCAAGTGTCCACCCAACCACTCTCATACACCACCTCCCCGTCCCCCCCCCCCCCCCCCTGTCTGCCGTCCTGGGAGACACTGGTGGTGATGTTAAGAATGAAAGCCACCGCCACCCCCCCGCCTATCAGTGTGACACAGTGGCCACATCTCCCAGGGGTGACACACACACACAGCGGTAATCCTCTTAACTCAAACATCAATTGTTCCCATTTAAACCTGCAGGGCTTTACTGCCAGTTTGGCCTCGTCAGTTTTAATCACACTTTACAATAATGACGTCACTAAAGTTTTTGTGATTTTGTTTACAGAACTTTTGTTACAGAGTGCAATCAATTTTGCTTGAGTTTGGGGTGAGTGAACAAGTAATTCCAATGGTTCAGAGAGGGTTTTTGTTCATTCGCCGAGGCGCCAACGGCGTGGAGGCCACGACCTACATACCGTTTCCCAAGCAAATCCAAAGTAGTTTTTTCGCAGTTCCGACAATGGTTCCTTTAACAGGTACACCCAAGTATCAAATGGTATATTAAAAATAATAATATTTAAGCGGGTTTGCTGTAGAGTTTTACCGTCAACTTTAAAATGTGACTCAAACGGTACAATACTAACGATCCCAAAATAAAATATACTCATATTGTGTATGTGTGTGTCGACCTGAACAACACCCAGTGGAAGTGCTGCCCTACCACCACCCTTCTACTGCCTCCACACACACAGGTGTGTGGGAAGGCACTGTTTATGGCCCACAACCACCACTCACCCCCCAGAGGCAGGTGTAGCGGGCACCCTAGGCCACCCTCACACCGCCACACACCTTAGTATCAGCTTCTTGTGATCATACAGCCTACACAGCCTAAACTTTCACTAAGCAACCCAACCCAACCTAACACAACCCAACCCAACCTAACACAACCCAACCCAACCCAACCTAACACAACCCAACCCAACCTAACACAACCCAACCCAACCTAACACAACCCAACCTAACCTAACACAACCCAACCCAACCTAACCTAACACAACCCAACCCAACCTAACACAACCCAACCCAACCTAACACAACCCAACCCAACCCAACCTAACACAACCCAACCCAACCCAACCCAACCTAACCTAACACAACCCAACCTAACCCAACCCAACCCAACCCAACCCAACCCAACCCAACCTAACCCAACCCAACCTAACCCAACCCAACCCAACCCAACCTAACCTAACACAACCCAACCCAACCTAACCCAACCCAACCCAACCTAACACAACCCAACCCAACCTAACCCAACCCAACCCAACCCAACCTAACCCAACCTAACACAACCCAACCTAACCTAACCCAACCTAACCCAACCTAACACAACCCAACCTAACCCAACCTAACACAACCCAACCTAACACAACCCAACCCAACCCAACCTAACCCAACCCAACCCAACCCAACCCAACCTAACCTAACCTAACCTAACCCAACCCAACCTAACCCAACTCAACCTAACCTAACCCAACCTAACCCAACCCAACCTAACCCAACCTAACCCAACCCAACCTAACCCAACCCAACCTAACCTAACCCAACCCAACCCAACCTAACCTAACCTAACCTTACCTAACTCAACCTGACCTAACCCAACCCAACCCAACCCAACCCAACCTAACCCAACCCAACCTAACCTAACCCAACCTAACCCAACACAACCCAACCTAACCTAACCCAACCTAACCTAACCTAACCTAACCCAACCTAACACAACCCAACCTAACCCAACCTAACCTAACCTCTAATAACCGGTCCTCACACACCAGTTTATTTCACCTGATAATTGAACACCTCGGGGTAAGGGGGGGGGGGGGGTAGGGTAGGTTAGGTTAGGTTAGGTTAGGTTATGTTATGTTGTGTTGTGTTGGGCTGTATTGAGTTGTGCTGTGTTGGGTTGGCATGTATTGCGTTGCGTTGTGTTGCGTGGCGTTGGGTTGTGTTGGATTGTGTTGTGTTGGCTTGCGTTACGTTGCATTGCGATGGGTTGCGTTGGCTTGTGTTACGTTATGTTGGCTTGCGTTGGGCAGTGTTACGTTGGGTTGTGTTGCGTTCTGCTACAGTGGTTTAGTTTATATCACTTTGCTACCACCATATTGACCCAGGTGTTAACGGCCAATAAAACCAACAGAGCAGAGTTAGGTTAGGTTAGGTTAGGTTAAGGAAGGTGAGGTAAGGTAAGCGTGTTTGATTATGCAGGTATAAATAAAATAAACTAGGGTGTCTAATCTTCAGGTGATCCCATACTTGGTGATACATACTCAGAACACTTAACATATTATACCGTAGTTAAGACATACTTCAAGACACACAACATATATGAGGCGAGAAAACACATGAACCGTTACACATAGTTCAAGATACATAATAGATATGACACACACACACACACACACACACACACACACACACACACACACCATTATTATGCAGAACATATATCATGGTTTACGAAGACACAAGACGAAGACGTAGATGGCTGCTGGAGCGTCTTCCGGGGGAGGGGGGAGGGAGGGGGAGGGAGGGTGAGGGGAGGGAGGGGGGGAAGGAACAGCTGATGTCCGTGGTCACCCTCCACGTACATAAATAGTGTGAGGAAGAGAGGGCCACCATGATCCACACGACAGAATCTGATCACACCTGAGGCCTCCAAACTGACAGGTGTGGAGGTTGACTGACACACACACACACACACACACACACACACACACACACACACACACACACACAGCCCAGACCATCAGCTGCAAACTATAATAATTTGTATGTTCAATCATTATTCCTTCTCCTTTCAGTAATGAAAATTTTTGTTAAACGACCCACCCACCCCATGTCTTTGTATATTTTCAACCTTTGGGCTGCAGAACTCTTTCAATACTCCGTTAATTATTATTATTATTATTATTATTATTATCAATATTATTATTACACACAGGGCAGTGCTACAAACATACAAACATGTCAATAAGACAAAATTTATTACGAAAAATACAGTAAATAGAAAAATATTCAAGATAATAGGCGTACAAACTATGTATGTGTGTGTGTGTGTGTGTGTGTGTGTAGGGAGGAGCTAGGGCAAGAGTCAGGGTCGCTCACTTAACAAAGCAGGGACTTAGAGGAAGTATTAAGGCAAGGGCAAGTGAAAGGGTAGCGGGGCAGGGACGGGACGGGACGGGACGGGGCGGGGTGAGGCGGGGCAGGGGTAAGAACGGGGCAGGGCCGAAGGTTAGCAAGCAGTAAGATGGATGGATTACTTGCATCTCCGTAATCAGGAACTACCCCCAGCCCCGACACCTATCCTTACCCCCTCCCCTCCTCCTACTCCCCTCCTCCTACCCCCTCCCTCCTCCAATTCTCGAAGCATCGCACATCTTATTCCCCCCCCCCCTCGCCCCCTTCATAACTGAGATAAGAAGAGCGGATCTATGTTACGGTGAGCAGAGTCTCAGCGGGACTTGAAGGCCATTTTCGCTCGTGTGTTGGTCGCTTGATTAAGACACTTATACCCCCTGCTGTTAAGGAGAGAGAGAGAGAGAGAGAGAGAGAGAGAGAGAGAGAGAGAGAGAGAGAGAGAGAGAGAGAGAGAGAGAGAGAGAGATTGCGGCAGTGAAACAAATGTCATATAACCAATTTATTGACGTTGTGGCGTAGTGTGTGTGTGTGTGTGTGTGTGTGTGTGTGTGTGTGTGTGAGTGACGCAGCAGTAGGCCAGTGGTGGTCAGGTAGGATAAAGTAGGTAAAGGGTGAGAGGGAGAGGAGAAGGGAGTGGGGGGGGGGGGGGAGAGATGGGGAGGGGAGGGGAACAGGATGAGTCAGAAGGAGTTAGTATGCAGGTCAGGAGTCCGGCAGCAGGACCACCACACACTCACTCCTACACCCATTTATGGCTCCTCATTGATGCTCCCGACCACCAACCCCCCCCCCGCCCCGCTACGCTACACTACCTCCGACCTCCCCTCCCCCCCTCCTACCCCCTCACTGTGTTATTCCTACATATTCTTTACCCCACTATTCACACCTTCACTGCCCCCCCCCCTCCTCCTCGGTAACCATAAACAAGATATTTTCTCTCTACTCGACTGTTAGACAAACCTCAACTACCTGAAAAATTAATCTGTTGCTCCACGGTGTCCTAGTGTGTGTGTGTGTGTGTGTGAGTTATTCCCAAGGCACAGACCCTCACACTCACACACACACACACACACACACACACACACACACACACACACACACACACACACCCTGGTATAAAAAAGAAGCAACACAACACATCATTTTTTTTATGCCAGTGATTCGTGTTTCGTTAATGGAGTTGTGTTTACAGTACAAACACCTTGTATATTTGTAAACATTCGACCAGCACCGATGAGCTAGGTTTTGACACCCTACACTCAGTCCCCGGTGTATGTGTAAGGTGTTGGAGGCGATACAAGGAGATATGAGTGTGTGTGTGTGTGTGTGTGTGTGTGTGTGTGTGTGTGTGTGTGTGTGTGTCCCTCAATCACTCACACCCCGTAAATTGTATAAATGGAAAAAAAGGTTAAAGAAGACTCACTCCCTCGTGTTTCCCTGTTGAGTGCTGTAATGCTTCTGCCCTTCGCTTTACACAATATATAATAGGGGTGAAGGGAGGGTACGTGGCCACTAAACAACCCTCGAGTCGTATACGCTGTGTGGGAGCAAACCTGAAATCTTGACAGAAGTAGAGATGGGGAGAGGTGGGGAGAGGGGAGAGAGGGGAGAGGGAAGCGAGGTGAGGTAGGGAAGGAGATAAGGAGGGAGATATAGATACAAGAAAGGAAATAAGAAGATAAGGAAGGAGGATGATACGGAGAAGGGGAAGGAAAGAGGAAAATAGGGAGAGGAGGGAGGGAGACAGGGGGGAATAACATACGTGTAGAGAGAGAAGGAGCCTCCATGTGTGTCTCCTCCAATAGTGTTATCTCTTCTCTCCCTCCCTCCCTGTGTCTCTCCTACACTAATTCTCTCCCTCCCTCCCTGTGTCTCTCCTCCACCGGATTATTAAAGTGGCTGTAATGATCATAAATTTAACACAAGGAAAAATTGTACTGAGCTGAGGTAAGATGTGGCTGGGCAAGTGTGAAGTGTACAGAACACACACACACACACACACACACACACACACACACACAGAGCGAGAGAGAGAGATGGGAGGTATATTAAGGACTTTATCTCACCGGGATAGTCAACAAGTCTGGCTGGATCAGGTCTTCGTGTTTTCCAGTTGGGTGAAAACGCTCATTCATGTTTATCACGGTCCGGGTGTGTGTGTGTGTGTGTGTGTGTGTGTGTGTGTGTGTGTGTGTGTTCTGTGCTGATTTCACTTTACGGTAAAAAATACGACTGCTAACCTAACCTAACCTAACCTAACTAACCTAACCTAAACTAACCTAACCTAACCTAAACTAACTTAACCTAAACCTAAACTAACGTAACTTAACCTAAACCTAAACTAACGTAACCTAACCTAACCTAAACTCCATCAGGTAGCGTTAGGTTGTTTAATTATTATCAGGTGAAATAAATTGAACGTGTATGTAATAACGTCAGGTGATTCTTTACTCCACAGTCTACCGTTAAATGAGTTTGTCACCACAGTCAGGGCTCTGGTCCGGTGGTTGGGCTACACTATACTAAACTACACTCACACACTACACTCACACACTACACACGACACTACACTTACACACTACACACGACACTACACTCACACACTACACACGACACTACACTTACACACTACACTCACACACTACACACGACACTACACTTACACACTACACTCACACACTACACACGACACTACACTTACACACTACACTCACACACTACACACGACACTACACTTACACACTACACTCACACACTACACACGACACTACACTTACACACTACACTCACACACTACACACAACACTACACTTACACACTACACTCACACACTACACACAACACTACACATACACACTACACTCACACACTACATACGACACTCCACTTACACACTACACTCACACACTACACACGACACTACACTTACACACTACACACGACACTACACTTACACACTACATTCACACACTACACACGACACTACACTCACACACTACACACGACACTACACTTACACACTACACTTACACACTACACTCACACACTACACACGACACTACACTCACACACTACACACGACACTACACTTACACACTACACTCACACACTACACACGACACTACACTTACACACTACACTCACACACTACACTTACACACTACACTCACACACTACACTTACACACTACACTTACACACTACACTCACACACTACACACGACACTACACTTACACACTACACACGACACTACACTTACACACTACATTCACACACTACACACGACACTACACTCACACACTACACACGACACTACACTTACACACTACACTTACACACTACACTCACACACTACACACGACACTACACTCACACACTACACACGACACTACACTTACACACTACACTCACACACTACATACGACACTCCACTTACACACTACACTCACACACTACACACGACACTACACTTACACACTACACACGACACTACACTTACACACTACATTCACACACTACACACGACACTACACTCACACACTACACACGACACTACACTTACACACTACACTTACACACTACACTCACACACTACACACGACACTACACTCACACACTACACACGACACTACACTTACACACTACACTCACACACTACACACGACACTACACTTACACACTACACTCACACACTACACTTACACACTACACTCACACACTACACTTACACACTACACTTACACACTACACTCACACACTACACACGACACTACACTTACACACTACACACGACACTACACTTACACACTACATTCACACACTACACACGACACTACACTCACACACTACACACGACACTACACTTACACACTACACTTACACACTACACTCACACACTACACACGACACTACACTCACACACTACACACGACACTACACTTACACACTACACTCACACACTACACACGACACTACACTTACACACTACACTCACACACTACACTTACACACTACACTCACACACTACACTTACACACTACACTTACACACTACACTCACGCACTACACTCACACACTACACACGACACTACACTTACACACTACACTCACACACTACACACAACACTACACATACACACTACACTCACACACTACACACGACACTCCACTTACACACTACACTCACACACGACACTTACACACTACACTCACACACTACATACGACACTACACTTACACACTACACTCACACACTACACACGACACTACACTTACACACCACACTACAAGGGAAGGTGTCGTGTTCGCTCTTGTACGACATCAATCCACTCTGGCTGACAATGGCCGGGGGGGAAAAAATATTAAGCAGAATCGTATGAGTAAAAGGTTGTCACATAGGACGGGATGTTTTTGTTGTTGTCAGTAAACATGATGATAAGAGAGGTCATTTTCAACACCTTCTATCAACATGACGGGGAATATACTGTATGTCACTTTCTGGTGTAAACTTTATTAGACAAGTGTTAACAAATATTATATTCCGAGAAAGGATGTTTTTTTTTTCTGTTTGTTTGTTTGTTTTTTTACAATATCGTTTTCTGAGGGTATATTGATAAAGCCAATATTTTGCATATCATCACTCGTAATGATATATAATATGAAAAGAGTGTGTGTGTGTGTGTGTGTGTGTGTGTCAGGGTGAAGCGTAACCCACACTGACGGGAATGAGGGAGGAAGGAAGGGCAGAAGGGAGAGAGTGAAGGAAGGAGAGGGAGGAAAGGAGGGAGGAAAGGTAGAGGAAGGAAGGAAGGAAACGAAGGAGGGAGGGAGAAAGGAAGGAAGGGAGAGAAAGAGAGGGTGAGTCCTGTAACACACCTGTCACGGCCCACAACCACTATCACCCGTATTTATACAGGTAAACACTGACCAGGTGTGTGTGTGTGTGTGTGTGTGTGTGTCCCGAAACGCCACTGTCACCACGCTCCACCTGGCCCCTGCCTTTCTTTCTACCACTTATTACTTCCAAGGTGAACCTCTCGATGCCATGGAACTCCTTTATCAGCCTGGTCAAGTGTGGTGACGGGAGTAGGTGACGGTGACCTCGACATGTTACAAGAGGCACCTTCACCACTACACACATATTAAAAACCTCTCTACGTCACGTTTGGATCTCATGAAAATTAGGAATTCTTAGCTTATTTCACCAGTTAATTAAACACACCTTCACGCTGCATTTAATTAGAAGAGGTTAGGGTGGGTTAGATTAGGTTAGGTTAGATTAGGTAAAATTTTATTGGGTTAAATTTTTTTAGGTTAAATTAGATTAGTTTATTTTCAACAGATTAGATTAAATACGATTAGGTTAAAGTCAGGATTAGTGAGAGATACAAGCGAGAGTTCCTAATCTTTAAAGAGACCGCAGCATAAAACTTGACCAATCAGCCTGTGTGTGTTGCTGAGTAATCCCTGGACTGGTTTGCGTCACTACGATCAACGCCTCACTCAGCACCCTCACCCTCGACGATAACCAACGATAAAGCCGCCGCCAGCAGCTGTTTGGGAGGGGGGGGGGGGGGCGAGAAACAGGTTGTGTGGTTAACGACGGGATAATGATAATGTCACACTCGTTATGTTGGCGGCGTGATTATCAGACAGAATAGGATATAAAAAAGTGAGATACCATGATACTCTCTCTCTCTCTCTCTCTCTCTCTCTCTCTCTCTCTCTCTCTCTCGGGGTTGATGTTGACTTTCTTGTGTTCGGGGAGGAGAGGGGAGGGGAGGGGGGTGTGGGGGGAGTACGTTAGTGTTAATTCTAGGATATATGACGAATTTACCAGGAAAAATAAGTTACTTCCTTCTACTCTTCCTCCTAGATTGGATTGTGTGTGTGTGTGTGTGTGATAATACCCAAAACACCTTGTCATGTTAGCTACCCCCCACCCCTCATACGTCCTCACGGTGCTAATTATGATAAAAGATCAACTGGTGAACCTTTGTACAATATCAATATCCAGTCGAGGGTATAAGACCAGTCCTCGTTCTCTGATACTCGGAGAGATTTTAGCGGGAGAAGATGCTCACTCCTTACTCTCCTCTCCCCTCCCCCTCCCGGACACAGGTTGGGGGGGGGGGGGGAGGGGAAGTGAGCCAGGTGGCAAGGGTGACCATATAAGCACATGACGCTGTACAGTTAAGCCGCCGCCTAAACGGGTCAGACCAGGCCACCCCGGGTCACCTCCCCCGCACCCCCTGCGGCGATCATAACGGGTCGCAGTCCCTCTCTTGCCGCAGTTCCCCTCCTGCCGCAGTCTCCTTCCTCCCGCTGTCCCTCTCCTGCATCAGCCTCCCTCGTCCCCGCAGTCCCTTTCTTGCCGCACTCCCCCTCGTCCCGCAGACTCTCCCCTGCCGCAGCCTCCCTCTCCTGCCGCAGCCTCCCCCTCCTCCCGCAGTCCAGGCACATCCCCCTTGTTATAGTCTCTCCTATTATTGAGGAAGAAGGAACTGAAGGTAAGTAGGAGGGGGGGGGGAGGGAGGGGAGGGGAGAGGAGGGGAGGGGAGGGGTATAGATACGAAGAGAGAGGAAAATGGTGTAGGTAAGATGTAGTGGGGGATTATTTGGGTGTAGGTGTTAGGTACTCAGAGGGGTAGAAGGTGTAGGCAGAGACGGGGGAGAAGGTGTAGTGGGTGTAGATAGGGAGAGGGTATAAGGTAGGGAGGGTATAAGGTAGGGAGGGTGTAAGGTAGGGAGGGTATAAGGTAGGGAGGGTGTAAGGTAGGGTGTGGATGGACCAGCAGGCAGGGCGGGGTGGGTGTGTCAAGGTGCACCAGATTTGACGCCACCCACGCGGAAACACCCTCAATCCACATCCTTCCTCATCCACATCCTCACTCCACCCCACCCGTCTCCCTTACCTCACGCTCCAGACCTCCTAACCTCCCGACCAACTGTCTCCCCGACCTCTCGACCTTCTGTCCTCCCAACTCCTCACGGCCAATATGTTCCCATCCTGTTACATTATGTCCTCTGGTTTAACCCCTTGATTACGATGATAACCTCCCGAGTAAACCCATCATCGTACTCAAGTGGTTCGGACATCGTACTCAAGAGATTAAAACATAGTACTCAAGGATTTCAGCCTTGGTATGAGTGGTGTTGAAGTGAAGACATAGTACTCGAGGGAGCTGAAAATGTCTGAAGCAATGGACCGATTCAGAGTACTCGTGGGATTCGTATCATGCTGGTGGGGATGTTATTGGACTCAAGGGGGAAGGATGAGTGATTGGAGGAGGGGGAAGGAGGAGATGGAGGAGGGGGAAATAGAGGAGGAGGAAGAATAGGGAGAAAAGAGGAAGAAGAGGAGTCAAAAGAGATAACAGGGGAAGAAGAGTACACTCCACCTTTCTCCTCCCCCCACCACCACAAGTGCCTGGGGTGTCAACAAGGACCAGGTGGGCACCCAGGGGGCTCGACCACCAACCCCCTCTCAACTCAGCCTACTCCTCCCTCCCTCCCACACCTGTAATAACGCCCACCGCCCTCACTCTATTACCCCGGCACACCTGTACTTACCTTTTACACACGTGTGGTTAGCTTTACCTCAACTAAACCCGGCGGTAATGAGGGTTGCCTGTCATTAGTGGGCGCCTTTGTAAATCTCAAAATAAAGGTGAAGTCTTGAGGGAGTGTATAGGCCAGCCCCGACCCCTGTTTCTGTACTAATTAATTCAGCAATATTGACGAGTTGTTGGTTCTAGTTTGGGATGGATAGATAGATAGATAGATTGATAGATAGCAACTTAAAAAAAATATATATTCCCGACCAAGAGAAAACATAAGCACAAACATTTTAATACAAATTATTTAAATTTTCCTGACCAGGTTGACTCAAACATATTAATATTATATTTGTTATAGTTTACGTGTTACTGAGAATCATTATCTGTATTTTCCTGTCATTATCTTTATTTTACTCAGTCATTATCTTTATTTTACTCAGTCACTGTCTTTATTTTACTCAGTCATTATATTTTACTCAGTCATTGTCTTTATTTTACTCAGTCATTATCTTTATTTTACTCAGTTATTATCTTTATTTTACTCAGTCATTATCTTTATTTTACTCAGTCATTATCTTTATTTTACTCAGTCATTGTCATTATTTTACTCAGTCATTATCTTTATTTTACTCAGTCACTGTCTTTATTTTACTCAGTCATTATATTTTACTCAGTCATTATCTTTATTTTACTCAGTCATTGTCTTTATTTTACTCAGTCATTATCTTTATTTTATTCAATCATTATCTTTATTTTACTCAGTCATTATCTTTATTTTACTGTCATTATCTTTATTTTACTCAGTCATTATCTTTATTTTACTCAGTCATTATCTTTATTTTACTCAGTCATTATCTTTATTTTACTCAGTCATTATCTTTATTTTACTCAGTCATTATATTTTACTCAGTCATTGTCTTTATTTTGCTCAGTCATTGTCTTTATTTTACTCAGTCATTGTCTTTATATTACTCAGTCATTGTCTTTATATTACCCAGTCATTATATAAATTTTACTCAGTCATTATCTTTAGTTTACTCAGTCATTGTCTTTATATTACTCAGTCATTATCTTTATTTTACTCAGTCATTATATTTTACTCAGTCATTGTCTTTATTTTGCTGTCATTATATTTTACTCAGTCATTGTCTTTATTTTACTCAGTCATTGTCTTTATTTTACTCAGTCATTATCTTTATTTTACTCAGTCATTATATTTTACTCAGTCATTGTCTTTATTTTGCTCAGTCAATATATTTTACTCAGTCATTGTCTTTATTTTACTCAGTCATTGTCTTTATTTTACTCAGTCATTGTCTTTATATTACCCAGTCATTATATAAATTTTACTCAGTCATTATCTTTAGTTTACTCAGTCATTGTCTTTATATTACTCAGTCATTATCTTTATTTTACTCAGTCATTATCTTTATTTTACTCAGTCATTATCTTTAGTTTACTCAGTCATTATCTTTAGTTTACTCAGTCATTATCTTTATTTTACTCAGTCATTATCTTTATTTTACTCAGTCATTATCTTTATTTTACTCAGTCATTATCTTTATTTTACTCAGTCATTATCATTATTTTACTCAGTCATTGTCTTTATTTTACTCAGTCATTATATTTTACTCAGTCAATATCTTTATTTTACTCAGTCATTGTCTTTATTTTACTCAGTCATTGTCTTTATATTACCCAGTCATTGTCTTTATTTTACTCAGTCATTATATTTTACTCAGTCATTTTCTTTATTTTACTCAGTCATTATCTTTATTTTACTCAGTCATTATATTTTACTCAGTCATTGTCTTTATTTTGCTCAGTCATTATATTTTACTCAGGCATTATCTTTATTTTACTCAGTCATTATCATTATTTTACTCAGGCATTATCTTTATTTTACTCAGTCATTGTCTTTATTTTACTCAGTCATTATATTTTACTCAGTCATTTTCTTTATTTTACTCAGTCATTATCTTTATTTTACTCAGTCATTATATTTTACTCAGTCATTGTCTTTATTTTGCTCAGTCATTATATTTTACTCAGTCATTATCTTTATTTTTCTCAGTCATTGTCTTTATATTACTCAGTCATTATATTTATTTTACTCAGTCATTGTCTATATTTTACTAAGTCATTATCTTTATTTTACTCAGTCATTGTCTTTATTTTACTCAGTCATTGTCTTTATTTTACTCAGTCATTGTCTTTATATTACTCAGTCATTATATAAATTTTACTCAGTCATTATCTTTATTTTACTCAGTCATTGTCTTTATTTTACTCAGTCATTATCTTTATTTTACTCAGTCATTGTCTTTATTTTACTCAGTCATTGTCTTTATATTACCCAGTCAAAAAATAAATTTTACTCAGTCATTATCTTTATTTTACTCAGTCAGTCTTTATTTTACTCAGTCATTGTCTTTAGTTTACTCAGTCATTAGCTTTAGTTTACTCAGTCAGTCTTTATTTTACTCAGTCATTGTCTTTATTTTACTCAGTCATTATATTTATTTTACTCAGTCATTATCATTATTTTACTCAGTCATTAACTTTATTTTACTCAGTCATTATCATTATTTTACTCAGTCATTATCATTATTTTACTCAGTCATTGTCTTTATTTTACTCAGTCATTATCATTATTTTACTCAGTCATTATCATTATTTTACTCAGTCATTGTCTTTATTTTACTCAGTCATTATATTTTACTCAGTCATTGTCTTTATTTTACTCAGTCATTATATTTATTTTACTCAGTCATTATCATTATTTTACTCAGTCATTAACTTTATTTTACTCAGTCATTATCATTATTTTACTCAGTCATTGTCTTTATTTTACTCAGTCATTATCATTATTTTACTCAGGCATTATCTTTATTTTACTCAGTCATTGTCTTTATTTTACTCAGTCATTATATTTTACTCAGTCATTTTCTTTATTTTACTCAGTCATTATCTTTATTTTACTCAGTCATTATATTTTACTCAGTCATTGTCTTTATTTTGCTCAGTCATTATATTTTACTCAGTCATTATCTTTATTTTTCTCAGTCATTGTCTTTATATTACTCAGTCATTATATTTATTTTACTCAGTCATTATATTTTACTCACGCATTATCTTTATTTTACTCAGTCATTATCATTATTTTACTCAGTCATTATCTTTATTTTACTCAGTCACTGTCTTTATTTTACTCAGTCATTATCTTTATTTTACTCAGTCATTATCTTTATTTTACTCAGTCATTATCTTTATTTTACTCAGTCATTATCATTATTTTACTCAGTCATTGTCTTTATTTTACTCAGTCATTGTCTTTATTTTACTCAGTCATTATCTTTATTTTACTCAGTCATTATCTTTATTTTACTCAGTCATTATCTTTATTTTACTCAGTCATTGTCTTTATTTTACTCAGTCATTATCTTTATTTTACTCAGTCATTATCTTTATTTTACTCAGTCATTATCTTTATTTTACTCAGTCATTATCTTTATTTAACTCAGTCATTGTCTTTATTTTACTCAGTCATTATCTTTATTTTACTCAGTCATTATCTTTATTTTACTCAGTCATTGTCTTTATTTTACTCAGTCATTATCTTTATTTTACTCAGTCATTTTCTTTATTTTACTCAGTCATTATCTTTATTTTACTCAGTCATTGTCTTTATTTTACTCAGTCATTATCTTTATTTTACCCAGTCATTATATTTTACTCAGGCATTATCTTTATTTTACTCAGTCATTATCATTATTTTACTCAGTCATTATCATTATTTTACTCAGTCATTACCTTTATTTTGCTCAGTCATTATCTTTATTTTACTCAGTCATTATATTTTACTCAGGCATTATCTTTATTTTACTCAGTCATTATCATTATTTTACTCAGTCATTATCTTTATTTTACTCAGTCACTGTCTTTATTTTACTCAGTCATTATCTTTATTTTACTCAGTCATTATCTTTATTTTACTCAGTCATTATCATTATTTTACTCAGTCATTGTCTTTATTTTACTCAGTCATTGTCTTTATTTTACTCAGTCATTATCTTTATTTTACTCAGTCATTATCTTTATTTTACTCAGTCATTATCTTTATTTTACTCAGTCATTGTCTTTATTTTACTCAGTCATTATCTTTATTTTACTCAGTCATTATCTTTATTTTACTCAGTCATTATCTTTATTTTACTCAGTCATTATCTTTATTTTACTCAGTCATTGTCTTTATTTTACTCAGTCATTATCTTTATTTTACTCAGTCATTATCTTTATTTTACTCAGTCATTGTCTTTATTTTACTCAGTCATTATCTTTATTTTACTCAGTCATTATCTTTATTTTACTCAGTCATTGTCTTTATTTTACTCAGTCATTATCTTTATTTTACCCAGTCATTATATTTTACTCAGGCATTATCTTTATTTTACTCAGTCATTATCATTATTTTACTCAGTCATTATCATTATTTTACTCAGTCATTACCTTTATTTTGCTCAGTCATTATCTTTATTTTACTCAGTCATTATATTTTACTCAGTCATTGTCTTTATTTTACTCAGTCATTATCATTATTTCACTCAGTCATTATCTTTATTTTACTCAGTCACTGTCTTTATTTTACTCAGTCATTATCTTTATTTTACTCAGTCATTATCATTATTTTACTCAGTCATTATCATTATTTTACTCAGTCATTGTCTTTATTTTACTCAGTCATTATATTTTACTCAGGCATTATCATTATTTTACTCAGTCATTATCATTATTTTACTCAGTCATTATAATTTACTCAGTCATTGTCTTTATTTTACTCAGTCATTAACTTTATTTTACTCAGTCATTATCATTATTTTACTCAGTCATTATCTTTATTTTACTCAGTCATTATCATTATTTTACTCAGTCATTGTCTTTATTTTACTCAGTCATTGTCTTTATTTTACTCAGTCATTATAATTTACTCAGTCATTGTCTTTAGTTTACTCAGTCATTATCTTTATTTTACTCAGTCATTATCTTTATTTTACTCAGTCATTATCATTATTTTACTCAGTCATTGTCTTTATTTTACTCAGTCATTGTCTTTATTTTACTCAGTCATTATAATTTACTCAGTCATTGTCTTTATTTTACTCAGTCATCATTATTTTACTCAGTCATTAACTTTATTTTACTCAGTCATTATCATTATTTTACTCAGTCATTAACTTTATTTTACTCGGGCATTATCATTATTTTACTCAGTCATTGTCTTTATTTTACTCAGTCATTGTCTTTATTTTACTCAGTCATTATATTTTACTCAGTCATTGTCTTTATTTTACTCAGTCATTATATTTTACTGTCATTATCTTTATTTTACCCAGTCATTATATTTTACTCAGGCATTATCTTTATTTTACTCAGTCATTATCATTATTTTACTCAGTCATTATCATTATTTTACTCAGTCATTATCATTATTTTACTCAGTCATTATCATTATTTTACTCAGTCATTATAATTTACTCAGTCATTGTCTTTATTTTACTCAGTCATTATCATTATTTTACTCAGTCATTAACTTTATTTTACTCAGTCATTATCATTATTTTACTCAGTCATTAACTTTATTTTACTCAGCCATTATCATTATTTTACTCAGTCATTGTCTTTATTTTACTCAGTCATTGTCTTTATTTTACTCAGTCATTATATTTTACTCAGGCATTATCTTTATTTTACTCAGTCATTATCATTATTTTACTCAGTCATTATCTTTATTTTACTCAGTCACTGTCTTCATTTTACTCAGTCATTATCATTATTTCACTCAGTCATTATCTTTATTTTACTCAGTCACTGTCTTCATTTTACTCAGTCATTATCTTTATTTTACTCAGTCATTATCATTATTTTACTCAGTCATTATCATTATTTTACTCAGTCATTGTCTTTATTTTACTCAGTCACTGTCTTCATTTTACTCAGTCATTATCTTTATTTTACTCAGTCATTATATTTTACTCAGGCATTATCATTATTTTACTCAGTCATTATCATTATTTTACTCAGTCATTATCATTATTTTACTCAGTCATTATAATTTACTCAGTCATTGTCTTTATTTTACTCAGTCATTAACTTTATTTTACTCAGTCATTATCATTATTTTACTCAGTCATTATCTTTATTTTACTCAGTCATTATCATTATTTTACTCAGTCATTGTCTTTATTTTACTCAGTCATTGTCTTTATTTTACTCAGTCATTATAATTTACTCAGTCATTGTCTTTAGTTTACTCAGTCATTATCTTTATTTTACTCAGTCATTATCTTTATTTTACTCAGTCATTGTCTTTAGTTTACTCAGTCATTATCATTATTTTACTCAGTCATTATAATTTACTCAGTCATTGTCTTTAGTTTACTCAGTTATTATATTTATTTTACTCAGTCATTCTCTTTATTTTACTCAGTCATTATCTTGTGAGGCATTTTAACAATTCATAATAAATATATTCTAGTGGCCGCCATGGTGCCCTTACAGCCCGCACACACACACACACAGACTTCTTTTTGTAGTGATTGGCGCAATACTTAAAGGCCCCACCTCTCGTTTATAATGGCGTGTGTGTGTGTGTTGACGTCATGATAGAGTGAGTTGTTATCCTTCAACAGCCTGAGCACCGAGACGTTTGTGTGGCTGAAATATCAAGGTAAGAGAATTTTTCACTAAGAGGCGTGGCGGCGTCTAGTTTTTCCTGGGTTCATGCTTAGCCCAGGCCAGACCACAGTGTTGAGGTGAGGAGTGCTTAACCAACAAGTTCTCTTTCTTAAGTGCCTCACCAACAACACACTTCTTTTTTTTTTTCTTTCTTTTTTCCCCCCCCCTACAAGTGCTCAACCAACAACACGTTTTCTTTCACGAGAGCTGAACTAATATCACATTTTCTTTCTACTTTCCAGGTCGAGACGGGTTGGGGGGCAGAGGAGCAACAAGACCAGCATCGTCATCTACGTCATGTCACGACCAACTGTGTACACCTTAAAACTCAAGTCTATATAGTTCAGTGTTAAGTTTGAGGAGGAACTGGTGCGTGAAACACACCCTCCTCCTCCGCCACACACCTCAGTCTCACGGCCGGCAGCTTCTCCAACGAAGGATTTGTGGCCTTGCTCTCCCCCCCCCCCTCACCTCCCCTCATCCTTTCCCTCTCAAGTCCATCCACCCGGTTATTTAAACACACTCACACCATTCCTGGATACACTCACAACACACTCGAACCAACTCGTTCCGCTAAAAGGTATAATTCTTAGAGATAAAATACACTGGGTGGTAGCAGCACTTTTTCACGCTTGACTCCCCAGCCCACCAGATCAGCTGATAGATTTGGCGGGAGAAAAAAAAAAGGGCTACCAGAGTACAAGTGTGGACAAACATAGCTGATTATCCTTTACGGCACGAGTTGTGTTGGAGGGTGTGGAGTGAGTGTGTTCCCAATGTCCAGCGGAGTTTAGGAACGGGTTAAATACTGTACTAAAATGTCTTCTTCTTTTCTCTTACGCCAGCTACATACAGCCTCGTCTTTTACACCAATTTATACATCTGTTTCCTATCGTTTCAATATTATCATCTTTTAACGTCGTCATTTCTCCCAGTATTTTCTTTGTTTTGGCTTGGAATAGTTTTAGTTTTTTTTTGTTTTGAGAGGAAAAAAAAATAAGGTGATTATATTGTTATTTAATAGTATTTTCCAGGAATTATTTTTATACCTTGCATTGAGTTTCATTTACAACTCTTTCTAATGAGCAATAAAAAACTTAACACTAATGTTATGACGGATTTAGGTAGTGCAAAAAAACTAACGTTCAATACAATACACTATTTCTCTTTTAATACAACATCACTTCATCCCCGGCCAAAAGATACATTACAAGTTAACGTTGTCTTAGAAAACATTCAACATTGTACTCCAGATCAACGTAACAGTGTCCATGTTATTGTGTGAGCCACGACCATCACTGTGTAAATAACGAATAACAACATCCATGACACAACCGCTTGAGAACAATCACAGACGTGTGTCATTTTGTACTTAGCGAGACACGACCTACAGGTAGGTTAGTTTCCACCCCCCCCCCCCCCCCTCAACCATGACCTACAGGCAGCTCAGTCCCCCTCAACCATGACCTACAGGCAGCTCAGTCCCCCTCAAACATGACCTACAGGCAGCTCAGTCCCCCTCAAACATGACCTACAGGCAGCTCAGTCCCCCTCAAACATGACCTACAGGCAGCTCAGTTCCCCTCAAATAGGAAGCAAAAAAAAAGTCCCCCTTACCCCCAAACACGGCCCACAGACCCCAAAGTGCACACGTACAGCCAAAAGTCCCACAACACTGGACATTGCCCTCATCTACCTGCGGGTTATATAATACTGACTGGTGAACGCTACTTTTTTTTTCATTCTGTTCAATGTCAGAATTCCCATGAAAAAACATTCTATAATATAAAATCACTCGTGTAAACAGTTAAAATACCAGTAACCAGCCCCCCCCCCCCCCCACTCAACCCCGCCCCCCCCCCACCACCCTTACCCACCCCCACTCAACCCCACCCCAACCCCTCACCTCACCCCACCAAAACCAACAAGTAAATGCCAGATATTGCCAAAAGCATCCAGAGGAAATTGCTCCATAATAGTTTCGTATTGAATGTTTTTTTTTTTGTGTTTTTTCCCTTAACAAAATGCTACACTAATTTTGTCCCGTGTCACAAGCATTAAAAACTTCAACATCCCAAGTGTAATATTTATCACATTAGTGGATATGAATGCACAGAGAAATACCCAGTGATAATTTTTTTGTGTTCCAGCTTAATTATAATCATTCCATTGTGTCATCCCATCCTTCTCAACACACACACACACTCGTCAGATAACATTCCTTCACGCTAGGAGCACAGCACGTAATAATAATAATGTTGATCGTTGCTGAAAGTGTTAAGAGGATATTATTAAACATGTTGACCGCACAGGAGGCACAAGAAATAGGTCGTACACATTAATTATTTACACGTAATCAAAGGTGGCAGGCCAGGCCAGTCAGTCCGTCCAAATACTGATCCAATTACAACCAGTCTTCGAAAACCCCGAGTCAACTACACAACTGCTAATTCGTGTCCTGGGTTCGGTAAGGTAAATATTACTTTCTAAAATAGTCAAGTTTATCTCCAGGTATATTTAGTAAAACATTGCGGTTATCTTTCATTATTAGTTTTTATTATTTAGATTATTAATGGTAGAACGATAATTATTTCCCGTCAATTTACAGTTTGTTTTTTCACCGCCATATTTGCTTAGGCGTTGCATAACAATAACACACACACACACACACACACACTCAACAATTCCTCACATGTATTTTATATAGCGTTTGTTAAATACATTTCGTGCATATTTTCCTTATGAATCATGACACATTAAAGAACAAACACAACACTTTATATAGGCCTAATATTTTCTTTAGACCTAAGACATACGACACAAAACATACATATTGTGTATATTTTCCTCCTGGTTCCTAATTAAGCATTAACAATAATACCGAGTTGGGTGAATAAATGTAATTGATGATAAGTACTGGAGAAAAAACTTTGGGTAATATTTCCTTTAAAGTTCATCTTGTTGACGTCTTTCTTGGACACACACACACACACACACACACGCACACACACACACACACACATACATACATACATACATACATATATATACATACATACATACATACACACAATATGATCTGGAGGGAATTACAACACCCCCTCACCACAATTAACTCTTTTTAGTGCCACAGTCCACTCCGTAATTACGACCCGAATTGTTTGTCAAATATAGTCATTAAGGTTATTGAACGGCCGGCTAAGTACAGTCATTACCGTCCCTTAATACCTTGACATATACTTATTATTGTTATTGGAGGAGTATCTAGCCTCCTTCACCCCCCCCCCCCCCTACCTCACCCCCCGCCCCCTACCCCCTCAAGGCACGACACGCTGGAATTTCATGGTCATTGTTGTTATCTGAAGTTACTACACTATCGTCCACACGGGATAAGTAATTAATGTTTATTAAGGGGTCATATCACAGGGGGGGGGGGGAGGGGGGGAGGGGGAGGGGGAGGAGGAGGAGGTTATCAATGAAGGCATGATGATGATTTTTGGAACGTGTGTGTGTGTGTAAATAAGTCGCAGATGAGTGTGTCTGTATGGGCCTACAAATTAAAGTTATATCTATATAATCCGGGTTAGACAGCCTATGATTTTTGAGGGGACCAATACACACACACACACACACACACACACACACACACACACACACACACCTGAGGTTAAGTTAGGTTTAGGTAGGTTAGTTTGCGTATAGTGTAGGTTTAAGTTTAGGTTAAGTTAGGAAAGATTGGGTTGCGTTCGTTGGGGTTGGGTTAGGTTAGGTAGGTTAACGAAACCCACGACCCCAAAAAATCCGGTCAGAAAGTCGGACAAAACCGCTTAATAAAACCAACACGCCAACACGCTCCCGGACTATCACTCTTACTGACTTAGCGACACACACACACACACACACACACACACTCACTCTTAGCTTCCGAAAGTTAACTTGCCCCGTGCCTACATACAAGCATCGACTGCGCAGGATACAATATTAAACCTTACTAATGAACGCTCTCGAGGAAGAAAAACTGCGCACTAGAAACCAGTAAATGCGCAGATAGAGGAGTCAGGTGGTGGCCGCTATACTGAGGCGGCGGTGAAGGTGACACTGTGATCTACTGAGGTGGACACACACACACACACACACATCGTTACACACACTCAGGTAGTTAGGTATCCATTATCTAATTAACCTGGTTGACAAGACCTCTCAAATACTCGCCTCTTCCATCTCCTATTCCTTCTCCTTCTATTCCTCTTCCTTCCCCTCACACCAGTGAAGCAAGAAGCTCAATTCCCCCGTCAGGGAGACTCAAGAAGAGGAGGGGGAGGAGAAAGAGGGGAGGGGGGGGGGGAAGAGGGGGTCCCAGCAGATAATGAGCGGGCAGGTGAGAGCCGCGGCGCCCTCTATGTTGACTTGGTGAGTTATAACACCTGTATCCTGCCTCCCTCCCCCTACCCCCTCCCTCACACCTCTCTCTCTCCTCCTCCTTCCCTCACACCTCTCTCTCCTCCTTCCCTCACACCTCTCTCTCTCTGTGTCGTGACTACACCTTCCCTCTCTACACCTCACCCCTTTTGTCGTGACCACACTCTCCACCTTTCTATACTCTCACTTGATCTAACATCCTGGGCCCCTCCTCACTCAGTCAGGTGAGAGGTGAGGGAAGGGTGTGAAGAAATGAAGGAGAGATGAGGGAGGGGTGAGAAGAAGTGAGGGAGGGGTGTGCGAGGTGAGGGAGGGGTGAGAAGAGGTGAGGGAAGGGTGTGAAGAAATGAAGGAGAGGTGAGGTAGGGGTGAGAAGAGGTGAGGGAGGGGTGAGAAGGTGAGGGAGGGGTGTGAAGAAATGAAGGAGAGGTGAGGGAGGGGTGTGCGAGGTGAGGGAGGGGTGGGAGATGAGGCAGAGGTGTGGGGTTGGGGGAGGGGTGTGGGGTTGGGGGAGGGGTGTGGGGTTGGGGGAGAGGTGCGAGGTGAGGGAGGAGTGTGCGAGGTGGGGGAGAGGTGCGAAGTGAGGAGGAGAGGTGCGAGGTGAGAGGGAGAGGTGCGAGGTGGGGGAGAGATGCGAGGTGAGAGGTGCGAGGTGAGAGGGAGAGGTGCGAGGTGAGGGAGAGGTGTGCGAGGTGAGGGAGGGAGGGAGGGGGGGGGGGCAGTGTTATGTTAGGGTAAGCTGGGGTGATATATATATGCCAGTAATGATAGTTATTATTCCCAGACATTTTTCACGGCCATCCTGACCCTGTAATATTGTGTGTCTCCCCAGGCCACCGCCCTCATCCTCCCTGACCACTACCACCTCCTCCTCCTCCTCCTTCCCTCTTCTCCCTGACCACCACCTTTTACTTCCTCACCCTCCCTGACCACTACCACCTCCTTCACCCTCAGGTGGGGGGAGGTATGGGAGGGAGAAGGAGGGAAGGTAAAGGAGGGAAGGTAAAGGAGGGAAGGTGAAGGAGCGAAGGTGAAGGAGCGAAGGTGAAGGAGGGAAGGTGAAGGAGGGATGGCGTAGGAGGGGAAGGAGGGAAGGTGTGGGAGGGGCACCAGCCAGACGCCATCCTGGTATGTCAAGTGTTCCCCAGGGCTCCCCAGGGCCGTGTCCCCCCTCCTCCTCTCTGCATCCCCACCCGGACAACATAGTGGGGGTGGGGGGAGGGAGTGGAGGGAGAGGTGGAGGGAGTGGGGGGGGGAGGGTAGGTGGAGGTGGGTGAGAGGTGAGGATATGTAAGATCAGGTGAAGGGGAAACAACATTAAATGAATGATGTACAGTGTGTGTGTGTGTGTGTGTGTGTGTGTGTGTGTGTCTGTGTGTGTGTGTGTGTCTGTGTGTGTGTGTGTCTGTGTGTGTGTGTGTGTCGAACAACCTCCCTCTCCCTATAGCATCAAAAACATCTCACACTCCACCACATCAACAAAACATCAACATTACCAACCACCACCACACACTAACAACAACCACCATCCTCAATAACCTACCACCACCACACACTAACAACAACCACCATCCTCCTTACCTACCACCAACACACACAAACAACAACCACCATCCTCCTTACCTACCACCACACACACTAACAATAACCACCATCCTCCTTACCTACCACCACACACACTAACAACAACCACCATCCTCCTTACCAACCACCACCACACACTAACAACAACCACCATCCTCCTTACCTACCACCACACACACTAACAATAACCACCATCCTCCTTACCTACCACCAACACACACTAACAACAACCACCATCCTCCTTACCTACCACCACACACACTAACAATAACCACCATCCTCCTTACCTACCACCACACACACTAACAACAACCACCATCCTCCTTACCTACCACCACACACACTAACAATAACCACCATCCTCCTTACCTACCACCACACACACTAACAACAACCACCATCCTCCTTACCTACCACCACACACACTAACAATAACCACCATCCTCCTTACCTACCACCACACACACTAACAACAACCACCATCCTCCTTACCTACCACCACCACACACTAACAACAACCACCATCCTCCTTACCTACCACCAACACACACTAACAACAACCACCATCCTCCTTACCTACCACCACACACACTAACAACAACCACCATCCTCCTTACCTACCACCACACACACTAACAACAACCACCATCCTCCTTACCTACCACCACACACACTAACAACAACCACCATCCTCCTTACCTACCACCACACACGCTAACAACAACCACCATCCTCCTTACCAACCACCACCACACACTAACAACAACCACCATCCTCCTTACCTACCACCACACACACTAACAACAACCACCATCCTTCTTACCTACCACCACACACACTAACAACAACCACCATCCTCCTTACCTACCACCACACACACTAACAACAACCACCATCCTCCTTACCAACCACCACCACACACTAACAACAACCACCATCCTCCTTACCTACCACCACACACACTAACAACAACCACCAACCTCCTTACCTACCACCACACACATTAACAACAACCACCATCCTTCTTACCTACCACCACACACACTAACAACAACCACCATCCTCATTACCTACCACCACACACACTAACAACCACCATCCTCCTTACCAACCACCACCACACACTAACAACAACCACCATCCTCCTTACCAACCACCACCACACACTAACAACAACCACCATCCTCCTTACCAACCACCACACACATTAACAACAACCACCATCCTCCTTACCAACCACCACCACACACTAACAACAACCACCATCCTCCTTACCAACCACCACCACACACTAACAACAACCACCATCCTCCTTACCAACCACCACACACACTAACAACAACCACCATCCTCCTTACCTACCACCACACACATTGTTACCTTCATCTTAGGCTAATAATTACCTGTATAAAAAAGAAGGAATCAAATATGAGGAAGGATTTTTTGTCTGTCTGTCTGTCTGTCTGTCTGTCTGTTTCTCTGTCTGTCTGTCTGTCTGTCTGTTTCTCTGTTTCTCTGTCTGTCTGTCTGTCTGCCTGCCTGTCTGTTTACGTTTCTGGGCTCAATAAAAAGTCGTCAGAGGGAAATATCTTGTGATGGATGAATTTGAAAGGATGAAAACAACAGGGGTACACAATCAACAGGTGTAAACATTCTACAGGTGCACACAATCAACAGGTGTAAACATTCAACAGGTGTAAACATGTGTAGGAATTCAACAAGTGTAAACAGCTGTACACAATTAACAGATGTAAACATTCAACAGGTGTAAACAGATGTAAACATTCAACAGGTGTAAACAGATGTAAACATTCAACAGGTATAAACATGTGTAGGAATTCAACAAGTGTAAACAGTTGTACACAATCAACAGGTTTAAACGAGTGTAAATAGTTGTACACAATTAACAGATGTAAACATTCACAGGTGTAAACAGATGTAAACATTCAACAGGTGTAAACAGATGTAAACATTCAACAGGGGTAAACAGATGTAAACATTCAACAGGTGTAAACAGATGTAAACATTCAACAGGTGTAAACAGATGTAAACATTCAACAGGGGTAAACAGATGTAAACATTCAACAGGTGTAAACAGATGTAAACATTCAACAGGTGTAAACAGATGTAAACATTCAACAGGTGTAAACAGATGTAAACATTCAACAGGTGTAAACAGATGTAAACATTCAACAGGTGTAAACAGATGTAAACATTCACAGGTGTAAACAGATGTAAATATTCAACAGGTGTAAACAGATGTAGACATTCAACAGGTATAGACAATTAATATAGATGGTGTATCATTATGGTTGACTTTTAATACAATTGACTCTTATTTTATATTTATTACTGGACATTACATCTTGCTCACTGGTGTATAAATGGTGAAAATGTTACACAATGTTGTATGTTAAATGTATCAAAGAACTACACATATGTATTAGACTGTATTATTATTATTTATTATTATTATTATTATTATTATTATCAATTTTACAACATACAACCTTATGTACTGTTACTATAATGACTTGTATGATGTTATATTCTCATTGTAAAGCTGAACTGATGTAAACATTCACTGAAAATAAACCAAAACAAAAGTAAAAAAAGAAAAAAAAAAATCCAGGAACTTCATTGTTTTATTTCTTAACCTGTGTGTGTGTGTGTGTGTGTGTTCTTAGTGTGTGTACGTGTGAATGCGTTGTGTGTTCTAAGTGTGTGTGTGTGTGTGTGTTTTGTATCTGCATTGTGGATGAGAGAGAGAGAGAGAGAGAGAGAGAGAGAGAGAGAGAGAGAGAGAGAGAGAGAGCATATATCCCTCACCTACCCCCCCCCTCCCCCCCATTTCTAACCAGGTTCACCTTGAGGCACCAGAGACCAGGTGAGTGTACCCCCCTTAATTCCTACCCCCTCCCCTCTCCTCCCACCTTGATGTCGATTACCACATGTAAGTAATTATCTCATTTATTGGTTATGAGAGAAAATAAATAAATAGAGAAAAAGAGAAGAAATCGGATAGAAATGTAGAGTTAATATATTTGTTATTTGTATATTAGTGTCTAGTTTATGTTAAGTTATTGATGTTATATTTTAAAGTCTCTCTCTCTCTCTCGTTTATTGTGTCATAAATTAGGGTTATATAAGGGACAACTCCGGACCTATAGAAGAGAGTAAATCACCTTAGACACTGTAAAGCGTTGTTAAGTGATTGTAATATTGATAGTGTGGGTTTAAGTGATTGTAATATTGATAGTGTGGGTTTAAGTGATTGTAATATTGATGGTAAGGGTTTAAGTGATTGTAATATTGATAGTGTGGGTTTTAGTGATTGTAATATTGATGGTAAGGGTTTAAGTGATTGTAATATTGATAGTGTGGGTTTTAGTGATTGTAATATTGATGGTGTGGGTTTAAGTGATTGTAATATTGATGGTGTGGGTTTAAGTGATTGGAATATTGATGGTGTGGGTTTAAGTGATTGTAATATTGATAGTGTGGGTTTTAGTGATTGTAATATTGATAGTATGGGTTTAAGTGATTGTAATATTGATAGTGTGGATTTTAGTGATTGTAATATTGATGGTGTGGGTTTAAGTGATTGTAATATTGATAGTATGGGTTTAAGTGATTGTAATATTGATGGTGTGGGTTCAAGTGATTGTAATATTAATGGGGTGGGTTTAAGTGATTGTAATATTGAGTGTGGGTTTAAGTGATTGTAATATTGATAGTGTGGGTTTAAGTGATTGTAATATTGAGTGAGGGTTTAAGTAATTGTAATATTGATAGTGTGGGTTTAAGTGATTGTAATATTGATAGTATGGGTTTAAGTGATTGTAATATTGATGGTGTGGGTTTTAGTGATTGTAATATTGATAGTGTGGGATTTAGTGATTGTAATATTGATAGTGTGGGTTTAAGTGATTGTAATATTGATAGTGTGGGTTTAAGTGATTGTAATATTGATAATGTGGGTTTTAGTGATTGTAATATTGATAGTGTGGGTTTAAGTGATTGTAATATTGATGGTGTGGGTTTAAGTGATTGTAATATTGATGGTGTGGGTTTAAGTGATTGTAATATTGATAATGTGGGTTTTAGTGATTGTAATATTGATAGTGTGGGTTTTAGTGATTGTAATGTTGATAGTGTGGGTTTAAGTGATTGTAATATTGATAGTGTGGGTTTAAGTGATTGTAATATTGATGGTGTGGGTTTAAGTGATTGGGAAATTGATAAGACATCTGGGTGGACTGCGAATTCCCTGGGATCGAACCAATGACCTGTAGGACTGAAGGCGAGCATTGTATCCACTCACTCACCGCACACCCCCATAAATAACACTGTGTAATATGAGTAAGCTTTTATTTGTAATTTCTTTAAGTGGTTTAACCTTTCTATAATGTTTTAACCCTTCGATGATTATTATTTAACCCCTTGACAACAATGGTTTAACCTTTTGAAGACGATGGTTTAACTTTAACCCCCCGATGGCGATAGTTTAACCCTTTGATAATTATTGATGGTTCACTTAAGAGGGACAGTTTAACCCCTTTGAGGACGAAGATTTAATCCTCTCAGGTCGTTGGTTTAACCCCTTGAGGACGATGGCTTAACCCCTTGAGGACGATGGCTTAACCCTTTGAGGACGTTGGTTTAACCTCTTAAGGACAATGGTTTAACCCCTTAAGGACGTTGGTTTAACCCTTTGAGGACGTTGGTTTAACCCTTTGAGGACGTTGGTTTAACCCTTTGAGGACGTTGGTTTAACCCCTTGAGGACGCTGGTTTAACCCCTTGAGGACGCTGGTTTAATCCTTTGGTGATGTGAGATAAACAAATGTAGAAAGCAAAACAGAATGAGATGAAGAAGAACAAAAAGTGCAAGAACAAGATCAAGAAGAACAAGAACAAGAAGTGCAAGAACAAGAAAAACAAGAACAAGAATCAGAACAAGTACAGGATCAAGAAGAACAAGAACAATAAGTGCAAGAACAAGAAAAACAAGAACAAGAATCAGAACAATAAGAACAATAACAATAAGAATAAGAACAATAAGTGCAAGAACACGAAAAACAAGATCAAGATGAACAAGAAAAAAAAGATCAAGAAGAATAAGAACATGAAGTGCAAGAACAGTAAAAACAAGATCAAGAAGAACAAGAATAAGAACAAGAAGTGCAAGAACAGTAAAAACAAGAACAAGAAGAACAAGAACAAGAAGTGCAAGAACACGAAAAACAAGAACAAGAAGAACAAGAACAAGAATAAGAACAAGAACAAGAAGTGCAAGAACAGTAAAAACAAGAACAAGAAGAACAAGAACAAGAAGTGCAAGAACACGAAAAGCAAGATCAAGAAGAATAAGAACAAGAACAAGAAGAATAAGAACATGATGTGCAAGAACAGTAAAAACAAGAACAAGAAGAATAAGAACAAGAACAAGAAGAATAAGAACAAGAACAAGAAGTGCAAGAACAGTAAAAACAAGAACAAGAAGAATATGAACAAGGAGAATAAGAACAAGAACAAGAAGTGCAAGAACAAGAAGTGCAAGAAGAAAAAGAACAAGAAGAGCAAGAATAAGAAGAGTCAGAACAAGAACAAGAAGTGCAAGAATAAGAACAAGAAGAATAAGAACAAGAACAAGAAGAATAAGAACAAGAACAAGAAGTGCAAGAACAGTAAAAACAAGAACAAGAAGAATAAGAACAAGGAGAATAAGAACAAGAACAAGAAGTGCAAGAACAAGAACAAGAAGTGCAAGAACAAGAAGTGCAAGAACAGTAAAAACAAGAACAAGAAGAATAAGAACAAGAAGTGCAAGAACAAGAACAAGAAGTGCAAGAACAAGAACAAGAAGTGCAAGAACAAGAAGTGCAAGAAGAAAAAGAACAAGAGGAGCAAGAATAAGAAGAGTCAGAACAAGAACAAGAAGTGCAAGAATAAGAACAAGAAGAATAAGAACAAGACGTGCAAGAACAAAAAGAACAAGAAGAATAAGAACAAGATCAAGAAGAATAAGAACAAGAAGTGCAAAAACAAGAAGTGCAAGAACAAGAAGAATTAGAACAAGAACAAGAAGTCAAAGAAGAATGAGAACTATAACAAGAAAAACAAGAACAACGAGAACAAGAAGAACAAGACCAAAACGAACAAGAACAAGAAGAATAAAACAAGAACCCGAGGATAAAATAAAAACGATAACAAAAAGAACACAAGAGAAGGAACTACGAAGAACAAGAATAATAAGAAAAAAGAGAAATTACAGAAAAACAATAAAAAACTGAAGGAAGGAAGGACGGAAGGAAGGAAGGAAGGAAGGATGAGAAACAACTGTCTTCTAACAATAGCCTTTAATCCCCTTCAATTGGTCAACGCCACTCGGCTTTATCCAGCAGAGAGGGAACCCCGGACACTAGTCGTTAATGTAATCATGTGGAAGGCATTGAAGTGGTTAATGTTCCGATATAGTTAATGATCCGATATAATTAATGATCCGATATAATTAATGATCCGATATAGTTAATGATCCGATATAGCTGTTTATCCGATACGGTTTCTAGCTACAGGTGGTTTATGATCCGATATAGTTAATGATCAAATAAAGTTAATGATCCGATATAGATGATGATCCGATATAGTTAATGATCCGATATAGATTATGATACGATATAGTTGATGAGCCGATCTAGTTGATGATCCGATATCGTTGATGAGCCGATCTAGTTGATGATCCGATATCGTTGAAGAGCCGATCTAGTTGATGATCCGATATAGTTAATGATCTGATATAGTTGATCCGATATAATTAATGATCCGATATACGTAATGATCCGATATAGTTAATGATCTGATATAGTTGATCCGATATAATTAATGATCCGATATAGGTAATGATCCGATACGTTATCTTGCTGTCTATCAAAAGTAAGTGTTTTTTGCTGTGCTCGTATGAAGTGATATTTAGGGCTTACAGGTGTGGGATACAGGTAAAATCAACAGGTGTGGGATACAGGTAAAATCAACAGGTGTGGGATACAGGTAAAATCAACAGGTGTGGGGCTACAGGTAAGATCAACAGGTGTGGGGCTACAGGTAAGATCAACAGGTGTGGTTAACAGGTAAGATCAACAGGTGTGGGGCTACAGGTAAGATCAACAGGTGTGGGTAACAGGTAAGAGCAACAGGTATGAGCTACATATAAGATCAACAGGTGTGGATAACAGGTAAGATCAACAGGTGTGGGTAACAGGTAGGATCAACAGATGTAGGATACATTTAAGATCAACAGGTGTAGGCTACAGGTAAAATCAACAAGCGTGGGGCTACAGGTAAAATCAACAAGCGTGGGGCTACAGGTAAGATCAACAAGCGTGGGGCTACAGGTAGGATCAACAGGCGTGGGTAAAGGTAAGATCAACAGGTGTGGGCTACAAGTGAGATCAACACGTGTGGTCTACAGGTAAGATACAGATGTGGGCTACAGTAAAAATCTATAGGTGTGGGCTACCGATAAGATACAGGTGTGGACTATCGATGAAATCTACAGCCGTGGGCTACCGATAAGATACAGCTGTGGGCTGTATCCAAAATCTACACATGTGGGCTACATTTAAGATCTACAGGTGTGGGCTATCGATAAAATCTACAGGCGTGAGTTACCGATAAGATGCAGGTGTGGGCTGTATCCAAAATCTACAGATGTGGACTACAGGTGTGTAATACAACATCAGAATACAGGTAGAGACTACAACGTATCTTAAATTCTTCCCATTATCTTTTTTATTGTAATTTTTATTTTGCTGTATTTTGTCTCTATATGTTTGTATATAATGATTCATAAACATTGTATCATTATTCATGTTTGTATATAATGATTCATAAACATTGTATCATTATTCACTCATGTAACTTTTTTTTCCGAAATAAAGTTCCCAAGACATGAATTTTGTGGTTTGTTATCATCCCTTTACACACACACACACACACACACACACACACAAAGCATAATTATCTAACTACAGTTCACACAAATTTTCACAATGGAAGACGATGGAGGCAAAGGGCATGACCATCACAAAGAAAGAAAGAAAGAAAGACACACATTAAACATTCACAACATTCTACATCAACGTGTGGAACTAAAACCAATTAACCTCCAGGAAAAAAAATCCTGAAGACATGTCAACAAACTCTGGCACTATGTCCTGTTCAACAACCAATGACGTTCCCTTCCTTCCTGATCACCTTAAAAGCCTCATTGGCAACTGAGACGAGGGATGATGGGTGGGTGGGTGGGTGGAGGGGGTTGTTTTTGTAATAAATTTATCTCAATATGGACTGGATTTAATTTGTTTTGCCTTTTATTTCAACTCTACAGATATTTATCATGAGAAAGTGTCCATAAAAACGTTCAATTGTATCATACTTCAGTGGTGACTAAAGTCTTAGGCTGTGTCACCAGGATTTAAGGATTTATCACCAGGACTCATAAACGTGTCACCAGGATTTAAGGATTTGTCACCAGGACTCATAAACGTGTCACCAGGATTTATGGATTTGTCATCAGGACTCATAAACGTGTTACCAGGATTTAAGGATTTATCACCAGGACTCATAAACGTGTTACCAGGATTTAAGGATTTGTCATCAGGACTCATAAACGTGTCACCAGGATTTAAGGATTTGTCATCAGGACTCATAAACGTGTCACCAGGATTTATGGATGTGTCACTAAGATTTTATGCTGTGTTACCAGGATTTATGGATGTGTCACCAGGCAATAAGTCACCAAAATAAACAAGTGACAGTTAAATAATGAGTGTTGCGGTCCATCACGGCAGCTTACAGTATCACGCACCTCTCAATGAAAATATATATCCAAAACAAACTAACCAAAATTAACCTAACCCAAACTAGAGAATATTCCATGATCATTAAATTGGCTGTCAGGTTGGTTAGGTTATGGTTTTGGTTGGTTTCTTTCGTCCGTTTTTAAAAGATGGTTTGTAATATCTTCAGTAAGTATTACATTTTGAGAGAGAGTTTATGGCGGCTGTAGGGAAGAAAACGCTGAGTAGAACAACGTTTCGTACAGACGTTTGTAGAGAAAACGTCAAATGGACCGCGATGCTGATGTTCACCTTTATATCAAAATCAATATATTTCTTCATAACTTTCAAACTCAACATAACACAAAATAATGGGTTCAAATAAAGAAAAACAGAACACACAGATAGCATGACTTTACTAGGAAACCTTTCTGTTGCATTTGTACAAGATTAATAAAACAAATCGTATTTACAATCCAGATTTAGATATAATCCTAAAATACAATAAGTTACCTATTGCACTACACAGTTAATTAACAAACTTTAACATTGTATGTACACGGTTTGTGCTCGGCATGACCACGGGGCGCAGGGCGTGGCTCGCTCGCCTGCTCGGACGGAGGGTGGCATCACTGACCCTGGCTGACACACATCACAAGAGTGGCACTGATTATATGGTCGGCAATACTGTGTCGGGCAGCCTGAAGATCTGTACAGATCGTTTGGCCAACCAGGGGGGGGCAGCACTAATGGGTGGCATAATTCCCCGGGCGGCTTACAGGGTGGCACTGTTGTGTATCAGTAGTGGAAGGAGTCATCATCCACCATGGTGACGGGCGGTGAGTGCGTCCTGCGCAGGCTGCAGCACACGGTTTACCCTTGCCTTTGGCCTCACCACCAGCAGGAACTAGTGGTAGCTCCATACCTCTCTAGCTGCCGCTACCGCCGCTCAGCCCAGACTTGCCCACACCTGGCGAGCAAATGTGGTGAGGTGACGGTGAGACTACGGCCGTATGTAAAAAGTTCTGGGGCAGCGCTGCTCTGTAAAGCTTCGCTGGTCTTCCGGTAAACACTTGAGTCGTGTGTGGTGCTCGTGAGGCCACACAGTACAGTAGACGCCACCAACACGAGAAGCCATACCTTAGACTTAAGAGGCCACCAGCACCGTCTGCGACCTGCAGCACGCTGCGGGGCACCGACACAGTAGAGCAGTAACATTGGAGGCCAGAGTAGAGGCCACCAACCTGTGGAGGCCACCTTCGGGGGCGGGCCACCAAGGTCCAGCAGGGCGGCACTGGATCTCGTCCCGTCATGCCACACATCCTACCTAAGTCGCTGGGGACCTCAAAAAGCACGGCTGTTGGGTGGGAGGGGCGACGCGACTGTTGGTGCCCCCCACCCCTCACACACCCTCCACGGCCCCTCACGACCCCCGCGAGCTTGACTGGTTAAAGCTGGCGTTACCCACGTCCGCTGACTAGTTATCCTTGCTACACCCCGTCGCTGGTGCCCCCACACCCACATCACGCCCACAACTTACTTTGGTCATCTAACATTAACATAAAATGAAGCACCAACACCTTTCAAAATACAATTCATACTCCTTAAAAAAATGTAAACAATATTAGCGCCTCCCAGCACGAAGAGCGAGCGGTTTCTTCGCGACAGTCGGGCGGAGGCAGGAGTGGCGGTGGTGGTGGTGGTAGTGGGGTGGGGTGGGTGGCGCCGCCCCAAGTGAGGGACATCTCGGGTGGTACAACAACAGCCCAGACGAACAGACCAACCATTATTGTTACAGCTACACGCACTCCTACAACGCGACATTAATAATGGCACAACAACAACTAGAAACACATCCAGTCTAATCTCTCTCAAACAGAACAAATATAATTTATAAAAGTAGTAGTAGTAGAAAAAGTTTTTTAAGGCGACATTTGTCAAATAATGCACATGAACGAGTCTCACCAGTGCAGTAAGTCTAAAATAATAATGATAATAATAATAATAATGATAATAATAATAATGACAATAATAATAATATGTAAGCCTAACAATATCAGTAATGAACCACTGGGACGTAACAACTAAGTCATCACATTTGGTTGTGTAGAGACGCACAGCCACGCTCCACCGTTACCAATACAGTACTAGGAGCGCCGGCGTCCACTTGCTGCCCACGCCACTACACGTGCACACACCCACCCACCCCCAACACACACGCACTCACACACATACACGCCCTCGCACTCACCAATACAACAACAGTAATATCCATTCAGGGCACCGTGTGTAAGGCACCACACAATGCAGGGTCAAGCAAGTGCAACAATAGGTGGCGTGAGAGGTGAGCGGGGGCTCAGGTATGGCGCCTTACCCACATCACCTACACACCCACCACTGGTACCCCGGACGTGGCATCAACACACTCACTTGTGGTACCACTCAAGTCATGCACCCTAACAAAGTATACACAATTATGCATGCACTGTTGAGAAAGGTTAAGCAACGACGACCCTACTGGGTGGCGGTATTGCGTGCATTGCTACAAGCTCCCGGACGTGATCACAAGGACACACACACAGGTCCACCAGGCTCAGTGACCACACACAGGGCGGGGCTGCAGAGGGAGAGGCACGAGCATGATAACTGAGGCGGAAGGCGGCAGGTGTCAACAGAACCTGCATCACGTGATCCTGCTACACACACACACACACACACGTCTTCACTCATTATTTACACCGCAGCCTCCGGCACCTCAATTTTCCTCTAGCGACCAGCCGGTGCTCAGTGTCTTACGGCAGGGCACGAGACAGGGCTGGGCATGAGGCAGGGCAGGTTATGGGCAGGGCTGAGTCATGGTTCCGCCTCGACTGCGATTACTGGACTAACCTTTGGCACAGTCATGGCTCTCACGGAGGGTCATCAAAGATTTCAACATAACGCACAGACACAAACACACCTCATGACGCAACAAATCTTACTGTCACTACTCGACAACCATTCTCACACCTTACGCTCTCGCAGCAACCATGCATGGCACTCTTTCTGGTAGGAGCCTCCTTCCCTGGGGGGCCCCCTGGTGGTCTACACTACACTTCCCTCCCACAGCCAGCAATCAAGAGCACCGTGATAAGAGGGCGCTGGGGAGGACAAGACTACATCATAACCTTACATACAGGAAGTGAACCTCTCGTGTCCTTCGTCATGAAACTGCTCACTAGCAGGGTCCTCAGACCTGGCACAACCGGGTTAACTTTTTGACATGTGTGAGGCTGTGCCAACTGAAGCTACACACGGGTCATGTCTACAACATTATATGTTCACATGACAGGCTCCGCCATTCACCACTGTGGCTCCACCCGCGATAAACAATCAATGACTGACAACCTCCTCTCCTTCACCTTCATAGAAGCTGAAGGCTTTAGTAAAAAAAAAAAAAAAAGAAAATCATTCCCCACCTGATAAGCTGCGCCAACTTGTTACGATTTCCCTGAACATTTCGAGGCCTCAGTTGACTCTTGTGAGGGGCAAGTGGGAGCGGTCACAACACAATACACTCCTCATCACTGGTGAGAAATATTTAGGCAGAAACAATCCAAGGTGAGGAAGCATGTGGAGGCGCTGTTATGGAAGGCAACTTAAAAGTGTTCCTGAGGTAGGGACTCCTTGGGGAATGTGTGACGAGCAAAATAACAACATGCTTGACGTGCACAAGACAAGTTTGGAGCACACACTGGACTACCACTCTACATTAACAAGTAATCACAATGGGTTGCAGACAGCGAGTATCACAAGCACGTGGACACAGCCGGCTTGGCCACAACACCACGTGGCAACCGCCCCCAAACACACCAACACCAGGACCACACCCTCCCATTTTGAACTCTATCAACACAACTTTGTCATTCAAGGGAAAATTTAAGTGACACGAGAGGGAGAAATGTGGTCATGGTTGTGGTGTGTCAAGAGGCGGTGAGTGAGGACGGGGCGGTCCCGTGGTGGCTGGGCTCCCTGGGAGTACCTGGCCACAGAGGTACTGAGGGCACCGAGACACAGCGGGACTGCCCCGCCACGTACATCAGGGGAAACAACCACCGTCAGGGAAGTTGTAGGGCTGGCGGAGACCACCGGCACTTTACCTGGCAGCCCACCGAGGTGAATAAGGTTGTATCCCTCACCAGGATGGTGCACTGCTCCCCTTATGACAGACGTAAGTATGGTGGGCGCCACACAGGTAGTGACGGTGGTCCCGCTGCCGCTTGTACATGTATGGCACACAAGTCATCACACTGAGATCAATCTACAACATGAGGCTCTCGGGCTGGTGAAGGGCTCCAGGGAAGTTCCTCTACTCAAGTCTTCCACACTGCCAACTGTTGTTTTCCCTAACTGATACAGCAGCTACACTCACCGACACACCTGCCGGGTTAACGAGGCGAGTGTCAGCTGAGTGAACAGAGGTGTTGTTCCCGAGCCCTTCAGTGCCCGGCAGGTGCGGCCCACATTCAGGTTCTGGGACCTGAGTGCAGCCCGCCGCCGCCGCCGTGCTGCCGCTCTCACCCGCTCACGCCCACGCCCATGTCAGGCGGTTATAATCCGATGAATTGGTAGCAAGACATAGAGTTGAGGGGGCGTAGGACTGGGGTGGAGGGCAGCAGGCTCGCCCCTACCGGGAGTGAGTGGGGATGTGGTGGTGAGGGTGATGGTGCAGGCTTGTGTAGGGAGAAGTGGGTGAGGGCGCACCCATGGGGGAGTGCGGGGGCAAAGGGGAGTGTGAGGGGAGGGGAGTCTGGGGGCCCACCAGGTGAGTATGTTGGTGCAGGCCCACGCCCGTGTGGTCTGTGTGGCCCGTATGGCCAGGCGAGGACTGTGTGAGGTGGTGGTGGTGATGGTTCATTGGGTGGGTGGAGGTGGGCGTGCTGAGGTGCGGGGTGGGCGGGGGGTGGGGGTGGTGGTACTGGGGCTGGTGGTGATGGGTCTGGAGGGCGGCTGCGGCGGCGGCGGCGGCGGCTGCGGCGTGGTGGGAGGGCGAGGCCATGGAGCCACCCTGGTGCATGGAGTTGATGGGCGCCGAGTACATCATCTGTCTGACCTTGTGCTCGTCCTCGTTGACGGCGTATGTGAGCTCCGTCTCCTCGAAGCCGGTGGCGGACATGCGCTGGTCGTGGTGATGGGAGACCTGGGGCGGGTCCGGGCTGTTGAGGCACGTCTGGATGAGGGCCTTGCCGGCCTCCGAGGTGATCATGGGCTGCAGCTTCCTGGTGGCGAATGTGTACACGTGCCCCGTCTCACTCGCCACCAGAAGCATCACCTGCGTCCCCGTCAGCGTCGACAGCTCATACGCCTGCAACAGAAGAGAACACACATTAGCTTTCTTTGCCACACAAGTGCACAAAACAATACAAACAGTAAAATATATCTAAAACAACCACCCACCGGCTAACACCCAACCCATGGACAACCATACTGGAGCTACACACTCTTGCTCCCCCACATCTGCTACCATGTCGACTACATCCTCCCACCCTCGAGCTGAGCTTTGTAAAAAAAAAAAAAAAAAAGGTAGATCCTCGACAACAACACGCGTCACTACCGAGAACCAGAGCGAACAGCAGCCCACGATTCTCCAGCAAGTTATACAAGGGGGTGCACCACGACCCCTCTCACCCACACCACTCAAAGAGACCAACAACAGGTGCCTGGAATTTACCCATAATTCACCTATTTTGATCCCAACATTCTGTATATGTAATAAGGTCAAACACACGTACGTTCATCAATCTTCGTCCAGCGGGTGTTGTGTCTAGCGCGGTAACATCCACCTTTGAGAGGACAAACAGACGAACGCGCCGCAGCAAATCATTACGTCCCACCTGGTCCGCGGTTAGGGGAAGAAAATCTGGTTGAGGCGACCATGTTGGAGGTGATGGCAGACACTTACTAAGATTAATGTGATCACCTCAGACAGACGCGCGCTCGACCCCCCCCCCCCCCACCCCCCTCCCGATGTAGACCGCAAAAAAAAAAAATAAATGCGGTGTAAATACATACAATTTGTAAATTTGGTAAAAGGGTGTTAGTTAACTAGTTCCCAACAACTAAAGTGCTGCAATAATGTCAGTAATATTAAGTCTGATCAATCATTCTCGAGGGAGGCAACTTGCGCAAGTGACTCAGTATATTAAGGCTTCTTATAAGTGGCAGCCAGACCCAGGTCAATACCATTAGCTACCTGTATCCTCACATCTACCTCACCAGCACTTCTTTCACGTGTGTGTGTGTGTGTGTGTGTGTGTTGAAAGGCAGCACCAAGAAGCTACCACAACCTACATGAACGAGGAGGAATAACCTAACCTAACCCAACCATGATGATGATGACAATAATAAAATAATAATAATAATCATAATAAATCATAGTTGACAGTCCTCACGGGGATAAAGCCTGGACTCTCACCTCACCCTGACCACGCGCACAACCATCACGAGGTGTGAGGTGTACAGTACAGCACCATCACAACAAGAACACTCAAAGATAAATAGACCCCGGTTAATATTCCCAAGTCAAACAGCTACTGCCTATAGGTTCTTGTTTATATTATCAGGATACACGGATATTTAGGACTAAGGATAAGAATGTGTTGGTCACTCGCTACGGCAGCAGCTTAACCCCTGGACACGGCACCAACGCAAACACACACACACACATACATACATATCAACACAGTCGTCTCTTCCTTCAACTCATCACTTTATTTACGAAGGACCCCCCCCCCCACCCCCTACCATCCACACAGACACATTAAATCACTATAAACAAGAAAATCAACCAAGAAACCCCAAAAATTCAATAAACAATCACTTGCAACCTAAATCAACCGGTTGGATTGTTTAGGCACAGTAGCTGAACTTACAAGATGTCACGCCACAGATTTAGACAGTAAGAGAAGCCTGTGAAGAGTTAGGTTGGGTACGTCTTGCTCATTCCCCGCCTGACTCGTCCCCCTAAGCCGGTGATCGCCCACTACAAGGTTCCGCGGGGTGGGTAGGTGGGTTGGTGGGTGGGTGGGTGGGTACGAAGAGTATGTTGGAGACAGCTGCCACATTACATCCCTATCATCAGTCTCTCCCTCCCCCACTCACACACCTTAACACCACTCTCTCCTCAACACACCGCCACTCACACACCCATAACACCACTCTCTCCTCAACACACCCCCACTCACACCACTCTCTCCTCAACACACCCCCACTCACACCACTCTCTCCTCAACACACCCCCACTCACACCACTCTCTCCTCAACACACCCCCACTCACACCACTCTCTCCTCAACACACCCCCACTCACACCACTCTCAACACACACCCATAACACCACACTCTCCTCAACACACCCCGACTCACACCACTCTCTCCTCAACACACCCTTAACCCCACACCATCAACGCCACAAAACAGATTTCCCACCTACCCTCTGTATAGTATTGAACATACCCTCCATAACACTGGTTCAAATAAACGTTAACAAAAACAATCACACGATAACAAGTCCTGACAACCAAAGGCGAGGTGATCACAGACGCCGTGGCCGACCAACACAGACACAACATCAGATTCCCGACAAATAGTTAATAAAATATCGATATCTGGCGGCCGCATAAATATTAACTTTCCCATCTGATGTTAAAACAACTTGTAGAGAGCAATTAAAAGTGAGGTCGATTCATGTCGTGGTTACACATAGCGTCACCAAAGCATTTACATACATACATACATACATACCTAAGAAGAAGTAACAGCTGTCGAAGAATGATTAATGGGGCAGCCAGGAAAGAGTCGTGTATGTATCGCCAGTGGTCATGGTTTCATTCTCGCATCAACGTTCACGCCATTGTGTTGTGTTGCCACTTTTTAAACTGCTTACGTGACCCCCCCCCCCCCCACCCCCACCCCCCCCCCCCCGCCCCCAAAAAAAAAATGGCATGACCCGAACAGCATGTCATTATTTCCAAATAGGAATCATAGACAAACAGATAGATAGATAAATAGACAAGTTTATTGACCACAAAAAATGCGCAAATAACATCGATAAAAACACTTAAGTCACGAAATAAAACCCGCATAAACTTTTTGGTCCACAAAGAATAAAAACCAAAACCAGAAGATTTAAACGAAAAATAAAATCCCAGACGACGAGTGTTCTTGGATATGATGAAGGAAAAAACCACAAACACATCAATGAAATACATACAAATAGAGGTGTGCAGTGTTTACAGTACAATTAAGCATCTAAAACAGACTACATTAAAATGGACAAAATCATTATATATAACTATCCTCACATACAGATCCTGAGGTACTGTATTAGCAGTGGACAGTAGCTGCTCCATCGACGTAAAATTATAACTACGGCACACACTGAGTACGTCCGCTCCCCTACAGGTGGGCGGTAACCTCGACCCCGCCTATGCCACCTGCCCATGTAATAGCCTCTAGCTTATTTCACCTTACGGGTAACCTTCCTAACACTAACCTAACCACCCTAGGTGTCGTTAAGATGTTTAATCATCAGGTGAAATAATGTGAGGGTTAATCTTGAGGTGATCCATATAATGTAATCTACCCAACCACGAGTAGTTGAGTGTGACACAAGGCTGACTCATCATGAATAAACTACGGTGTATAGCTCCTAGATGAAGGTTGACCGTGGCACAAGGCTGACTCATCATGAATAAACTACGGTGTATAGCTCCTAGATGAAGGTTGACCGTAACACAAGGCTGACCCATCATGAATAAACTACGGTGTATAGCTCCTAGATGAAGGTTGACCGTGGCACAAGGCTGACTCATCATGAATAAACTACGGTGTATAGCTCCTAGATGAAGGTTGACCGAGGCCAGGTTTACTGTTGTCTTGTGGCAATGTAATCTCTATCGTCTGGGGGGAGGGGGGGTGGCCAGTTGAGGGGGTAGATATAGCCAGGGGGAGGGGGAAGAGGACAAAGGGGGGTCGCGGAAGTGTCTAGCTACCTGAAGAATCCTTATATGTGAACATAACATTACTAGGTCACACACTCACACTCTCACACACACACACACGCGCGCACGAGGCATTCGAGGTAACATAGAAAGGTATAAACAATCTTGAATACATATTCACCCAAACCTATAGGTATAGCGCGTGCGTACACGAATGCACACACACATACCTGTAGACATGGTGTAGGGGCATGTTAATTAATATCGACGGATAGCTGCGAAAGACCATAGAAACTGTGAACATTTCAAACATTTTAACTGAAAATATAGCGGCCAATTTCAGATATATATAACGGGAATAAATTCGAGATGACCTTAACTACAAGATGATAACCCAGGTGGGGGGGGGGGGATGAGTCCACATAGCAGGCACACTAAGGTAATTAGCAGATATTGGCTCACCTTCTGACCCTTACCCCCACACATCAACCACTCCTTACCCTCCCCCTTCCCTCCATCCCTCCCCGCCCCTCTAGGGCTTCCGACACACCTCTCACACCTGAACCCCAGCCACACCCAGCGTCACCCCCTCTCCCCCCCCCCCCCACCCGAGCGTCACCATCTACGCTAAAGACAACAAGGTCAGCAAACATCAATTCACGTGACCAACACCTCGGGACACACACACACCCTCCCTCCCTCCCTGCAGACACGCCAGATGCAAACAACCGGAGACATAAACTAAACCAGACGAAGGCTCCCCACACACTTCCTGTACCCTGAGTTACAACACCGCCCCGTAGCAACACCCGCACCAGCAAGACCCCAGACGATAACACAGCAATAACAGCGACACTATCGGTAAGAAGCCTCAGCAGCCGCACCAGATAACAGCCAAAGAAGAAACAGCAGCAGAAACACCGGATGGCAGCAACCTTTATAGTGGCAACGGGAAGCTGGAGTAATACAACCATCAACATAATAATAATAATAATAATAATAATAATAATAAAAGTTAACAGTAGGTAATGGACAGAGGGGCGGGCGGGCGGGCGGGCGCGATGGTCGGGCGCACATAGTAAACACTGGTTGTAAACTCCGTAGACTTTACCCAACCCAACGCTGTTCAACCACCTCCGTGTCACTTCGTCAGCCTATTATGTTCGTGTCACCATGTGTACCAGTGTGTGTGTGTGGGTGATGATTCTGCACAAGGGTCTAGGTTGGAAGGTATACACTACCAGAGGCAATAACAACCATCAGAACTGAGATCGTTTACACCTTTACCAATTAAGCGATCAAAATCCCATTAAAAATAAACACATACGCGTCCCACAACCCTTACAAACAATATCATTTAATAAACATACACATTTATATAACACCTACATAGTCCCTGGTCGTTGATGTGTTACTGCTTAGTCGAAACAAGTCGCTATCTTCCACCATACACAAATAAAAGATCCGCTCAAAAATCATATTAACCATTACTGATTTTTTTTTTTTATTTTTCCCCCCCCCGAGATTAAAAAGTCCACTAACATGAAGCGGGTGGGCGGGTGGGCGGGTGGGTGGGTGTGGTAGCTATTGTCACCAGCACAGTGGAATTTCCTCCAGGCACCACCACACCTTTGTCTCCCTCCATGAAAAAAAAAAAATTATAACATACATATGTTAAATTTACGTCAATCACCAGTTAACCAGTGTGGATCAATCACCAGTTAACCAGTGTGGATCAATCACCAGTTAACCAGTGTGGATCAATCACCAGTTAACCAGTGTGGATCAATCACCAGTTAACCAGTGTGGATCAATCACCAGTTAACCAGTGTGGATCAATCACCAGTTAACCAGTGTGGATCAATCACCAGTTAACCAGTGTGGATCAATCACCAGTTAACTAGTGTGGATCAATCACCAGTTAACCAGTGTGGATCAATCACCAGTTAACCAGTGTGGATCAATCACCGGTTAACCAGAGTGGATCAATCACCAGTTAACCAGTGTGGATCAATCACCATTTAACCAGTGTGGATCAATCACCAGTTAACTAGTGTGGATCAATCACCAGTTAACTAGTGTGGCTCAATTACTAGCCCCAAAACCCATTAGTCAATAGCACAACAGCGGTAATGTTAGGAATCTTTCTAGACACAGGCAATAACATCCAAGGGGCAACACTGAACCATCCAGCAACACACACAATATCAAATGGGCAACACCTAAACACCCAGCAACACTCATTATACCAAATAAGTGTGCGTGTAGGTTTGTCTGTCCTTCCATTCAATAAAAAAAAAAAAACAGATGGAGGCGTAGAATTGTGACCCATTCTCCTATATTTTCAAACTCACCGAGGAAAAAAAAAAGTACTTAGAATTCTGTTGCCTTTGAATCACCCGCATTATTTCACTTCTCTCTCTCTCTCTCTCTCTCTCTCTCTCTCTCTCATAAACAGGCAACATATTATGTGGAAAAAAATTGCATACCAAGTCTCGCTCAATTGGTAACGTCTTGATATTTACGATGACTAACACACTACCAAATGGGAGTACCACACGTTCCCTTCTGTGCACTCCTTACCATACAAGGGTACTACTACTGACTCCCTACCATACAGAGGTACCAAACACTCCCTACCACAGGAGTACCACACGCTCTCTTAGGGGCTTCTGACACTCCCTACCATACAGAGTAACACGGTCATTTAATCCGTATTCAGAGATTTGTTTGATACTTGTAAAAACAACAAAGGCGGGAAAAGCGAGTCAGCACCCCCCCCCCCCCTCCTGCCGTGTCTTACTGTTTCCCCCGGCGGGTCAGCCAGTGAGGCCGGGCGTCAGGAAGCCGCCTCACTCGCAAGATGGCGGCTCACAGCTCCCCCCAACTCACCAAGGTCGTAATAACAGAGTAATTTATGTGCAAATATCCTACTTCCTTGACAAGCCACGACTTGCTTTGTCTTCAGCACTGTTCTGTGTTCTCCTGTTCGATGACAACGTGGCTGAGCCCATGGTAGAGGAGGTAGAGCAAGACACACCCACACAATACTTACCGGTTATGAGACAAACATTGAGTCACATGAAGATTAGCACACCTCCGCTTATTTCACCAGATGATTAAAACAACTTTAAGCTAACCTAACCTAAGCTGGGGGTAATGGAGTAAATCTTCGTATGATCCCAAACGTTACTACAAGAAAAACCAACTATGAAGGCGTTATGGATTAGTTTACGTGTACACTTATTATAACAAGTGTTGGACAGCAGTAGCAGTACTAGTTCCCTCCTGGTGCCGCTATCGTGTGACCCAGCCACTGCAGGCCACTCACTATACTGTACATTACATCTCCCAAGTGTTTACACGTGTTAAATATAAATAAAATCCACGTACTAGTGAGTGGTGAACAGGGATAGCACTTAAGAACAGGCAGACAAACGAACGGAGGTCACAACCCCTTCTTGAGAAACCAGTTAAGAAAAGAATAGGGTTCGGTTGGTGTCGCCACTTGAGAAACAAAAATATCCCACTGTTACTCGTTCAACCTAATCCCCTAAAGTACACCCAGGGTATTACTATAACACCTGACTACACCACAGCAGAGAAGATTACCGTGAAAACCGAGGCCGCGGTGGTGAGGGGTCGTGTAGGGTGCCCGAGGAACATCGTGCGCGCGCATATATTCGAAGTAACCCAATACTCTGGCAACTCCTCCACTCACTCCTATAACATATACCTATAGTCCAGTAAGCACACGCACATCACCTACGTCAATGTATTCCTCAATATATAACGAAGATAAAGAAGAAAACACACCCCCAGGCATTACCTTAACTGTGTATGTAGTCCTCGTTGTACATGTGACACTGCAGGGAAGGAACAAAAGGTCTACGCTAGTCCACAAACAACGTTATTACTGATCTACTCCGCCGTGTTGAGCAATATCTACGATATATTATCTCTAAGACATTTGTTCAGAGGATGGCGTGATTCAGTAACTTCTCCCCGCAATGATAAGTCACGCCAGCATGTGAGACTCCATGTGTGTGTGTACAGTACAGTATGTATGTATGTAATCCTAGGTTTTCGACTCTCTCCTAAGATTACAGCAACTATAATGTAATGTTTTGTATTTTCGGTTTCCTTCAAGAGAGGTATATAATAAAATACAAGATCTTATGAATGTAGACCCAGAACTGTATACAGTATACAGTTTATAACACCGTTCCTTCAACTTTAGTATGACGAGCGACCAAGCCTTAACCACGCGACCAGGCCTGAACCACTTGACCATAAGAACATAAGAATAGAGGAAACTGCAGAGGGCCTATTGGCCCATACTGGGCAGTCCCATTTACACCCAACCCCTATTGCTCATATATCCATCCAACCTAAGTTTGAAAGTATCCAGCGTATTCGAGTTAATGATGATGTTTGGTAACTTGTTCCATTCATCCACTACTCAATTTCCAAACCAATGTTTATCTATTTCGCGCCTAAATCTAAATTTGTTTAATTTAAAACCATTGTTACGAGTTCGCTCCCGGTTGGATAGTTTGAGTACCTTTGTAATGTCCCCTTTGTTTAGCCCTGCATTCCATTTATACACCTCTATCATATCGCCCCCCACTCTACGTCTCTCGAGGGAGTGCAAATTAAGATGCTTTAATCTGTCTCTGTACTCAAGGTTCCTAATGCCCGAGATTAGTCTTGTCATTTTCCTCTGAATTCTTTCTAGTGGTTCAATATCCATTCTGTAATGCGGTTACCAATATTGAACTGAGTAATCCAGGTGTGGTCTCACAAGCGCAAGATATAGTTTTAGGATGACCTCGCTAGTCTTGTAACTAACTCTCCTTTGTATGAACCAAAGTACTTTATTAGCCTTGTTTCGAGCAAATACACATTGTTTACTTGGCTTAAGATTCCAACTTATCATTACTCTTAAATCTTTCTGACGTGACCAGGCCTTAACCACGTGCCGCAGGCCTTAACCACGTGACCATTACTACGCCCCTCACCTACACTAAGTTGAGCCAATAGTAACAATGACTTAAAACTCCCTGTGTACGCTGACTTAATCCCTTGAATATAACACAAGGATTATATACGTACCCTTAATACGCCCTTCAGCTTGACGTCTTCACTAACCCCTTGGAGTGCATCAAGACCTGAGTGATGATGCCCCCCGCTTAAACAAGATCAATCAACCCTTGAGTATTAAATTTCAGTATCCTAACTTTAACTTTTATATTCTATTTGAGCACCTGTGTGTGTGTGTGTGTGTGCAATAATAATAAATAATAATAATAATAATTAACGGTTTATTGAAAAAGTTCTGCAGCCCGAAGGCTGAAAATATACATTGGACAAAAAATTACTTATTACATACAAAGACATGAGGTGGGTGGGTCGTTTAATAAAAGCTTTCATTACTGAAAGAAGGAACATGAATTGAACATACAAATTATTATTGTTTACAGTTGATGGCCAGGGCCTGGACTGGTCATGGAGACACCAGGTGGTGTGGTGCTCACGTGGTGTAGTAACTCGTCCTCGGGTGTTGATATGAAGGACCTCACGTGGTCAAGGGGTCACCGGGTGGTGTGGTGTTCACGTGGTGCAGTAACTCGTCCTCGGGTGTTGTGTGTGTCATGAGGCATGGCTTCGATGATCCCACAACCCAACCTTCAGAACATCTTGGCTCAGTACCTACGATGGCTTGAATTACATGGGCGGTGTCCTCAAGGGGTTCAGCTGCTTGCAGGAGTGACTGTAAGTCTTCTCGTCTACCAACTTAAAAGCATTACTTGTATCAGAGACTCAAAAGCTGTTATTATTATTATTATTAATTTGTTTATTTTTTCTGAGGAGGAGAACTTATGCGTTTATGTATATTCAAAGTTGCCACAGCATTTTTTTCCCTTTGGAGATGGATTTCTGTATATTAAAGAAAATCGTTTATCGTGTCTTTCGAAAATATCCATTGTTCCGCCAACTTAGTATCTCTGAAATTCAACTTGGACAAAAATTCAGGTGTGTTGGACAGGTAAAGTCTCTCCTGCTGCTCCACGAACACGGAGATTGAGACTCGTTAACCCCAAGCAATAGACACTGATGCTTTATTCTGTCATAAAAGTTAGGTTAGGTTAGCATTAGGGTTTGTTAATCTGAAGGTGAAATAAGCCGGGGCCAAATTTCTGGTACTTGAGGTTATCTGTTTTTTGAGATGTGACTTCCCTATTACAATAACAGGAACAACGGTAATTCTATTTTAAAACTTAATTAATTCCACAGGTTTAATCCTTCTGACACTATGTCTCAAAGAACTAAAGACACCTTTATATGTGATTCTGGTCTGGTTATAAACCCGGTATTCTCGTAAATAAAAACCGCCAGGAGCGAAGAAACTCGTGTCGTTGTCACATAGATCCACGGAGGCGTCTCGCTGCCAGAGAGTGATGCAGTACCTGTATAATAAACCTTAGCAATCCTTTATTACGAGGAACAATAAAACAATATAATACCTGTACTCTCAAGTCTCCGTTAATCCGCCCGGCGTCTCTGTCCACCCATCTTACTACTCCTGGGATATGAGAGGAAGATCCCCTAGGAACCGGGAAGAATAATCTGGGATGATACTATGGACGGGTGACAATAATTATGGAGATGAAGGTATAGTGTGGGGGCGCTTCCAAAGAACACCGTACACCCCCTCCAGGCTGCCCGTATTAACAACTGTAGGTCTTGGGTGAGAGAAGGCAATACAGTACTGCTAGTCGCCCCGTCCCAAACTGTTATGCAGTCTTAACATCGGGTTGGTACTGGCGGTTAACATGGATACCGAATGATAGTGCTTATAAAGGGGTTATATAGCGGTTTAGAGTAGAAAAAACCCCAGAAGGATGATGTATAATGACTACGGAGAGAACGTGAGCATACATTCAGAGATTGAGATAAAATTATGCGTACAGACAACCCTTAACGAAGTGAGGATGATTTACACTCATATAGGGAAGGTTTATACATCTTTTGACCAAGAACTAGTTACAGGATATATTCAGCCACATTCGAAAGTTCCTTACGTGTGAAATTTACAAGTCGCTTCGGGAGAGGAGCACACCAGGCAGGCTCGACGTAACCGAAAAATACAAATAAATTCATCTTTGCTGATCATGACCTGAATATGGATGGCTCTAGCTTTGGTGTTAAAAATAATAATAATAAAAAATAAGACGCATCCATACTGCTGGTTGATGGCTCTGGGTCTTCTTGAATGGCTCGAAGCTCCTGAACTCAAAGGTTTAACTGACTGGAAGTGTCGTCGATCCGAAAATTAATAGATACCGTTCAACCACTCTATGAGGTTTCTACGTTCTGAAGCTTTAACTGAACTTCAATTTCATTAACGAAGAACCATCGAATTAACAAGTTTTATGGAAGAGCGAACATCTGGATTATCTGCTCCAGGAACAATCATCATCTAGGGCAACTGGTCCTCGAAACATAATCATGGGACAGGAATAATATTCAGATTATTCCGAAGAACAACCCGTATTTACCTCACCGCTAGCGACAAGTACTGTACACTCATCTATACTATGACCAAAGTGTGGACATGGCGCTCACTTGATGCCTCTGTTAGTTAAGTTTAGTCAATACTATATACTGTACTAGAAGCAAAACATACTTTGTTACCATAGTCCCCAGTCATCTACTCCAACAAGCTTTCCATTCTTCCTCGACTCGACAAATATGAGACTTTTCACTAAAACTCGTTATTACATCATACTTCTCTCTTTACCGGTTACCCTATTATAATAAAAAGGTCCTTACCCACACACACACACACACATATATATATATATATATATATATATATATATATATATATATATATATATATATATATATATATATATATATATATATATATATATGCACACACACACGAGGTATAACTGCTATGATCTTGAGAGCCGACCGTCATTTTGGACTATGTCTTGGCTAATCGTAATAAATATTTGTCTGAGAGGGAATGAGTGCTGCACGATTTTTGTCACCCGACGAAGCAACCTTCACATAAATGTCCAAGGGGGGACCAAAAAAGGTTAGAAATTAGTTACGCTAAAATAAATCGCAATTTAAATATGTCATGTTTATAATATTAACAATTTAGTCCTGGAATAAAAACTTTAGGGCGCCAGCATTATGACGACAAAACCTCAGACTTTTTTTTAATATTTATGACGAAAAACATCAGACTTTTATTTTTTTATTTTTATACTTGCGGTTTTCTTATATGATCCTTCTTCACTAGACTGCCCCCTACTCTTAAAACTGATGTACAGTACCAACAACCGGGTAATAGCTGTGGTCAACGTTACATTAGTAAAGCCGAGCGGCAGTCACTAAAAAAAAAAAAAAAAAAAAAATGTAAATTAAAGAGAATTTAAGGAAGTATGAGACATTATTGGGTACAAAATGGATAAAAGAGTTATCTCAAACAACCATAGTGGTAAATACAACCAACTTTATAAGGGTTTTGGCCATGATAAGACCAATATGGTCAAATGTACACAAAAAAAACTATCTATACCCACCTGAGTCCGATGTGTTTGGGAATGAACACAATGTACAGCAGTTTCGATTGTCAAGGATTCAGATAGAGTGGTCAGAATTGTTCGTCCATCGTGTCACATTGTATCAACGAGGAAAGGGGCAGATATACTGTATACAGGTATATCTATTTTTTATTTTTTTTTTTTTTGACGAGTGTGTACAACCTTCGCCCGCTCTCGTAGCCTGGCTTACCCACGCGCGCGTTTCATTCAAGACCCCTGTCGCCCACCAACTGTTTTTTGCGATATATTATTTTTATCAGACAATAAATCAGCCAAACCCGTTTTTATTGGCACTTCATAAATAAAAACATTTAACTAAAACTGCATCTTACACATACCTAGGCTGGTAGTGGTGCATCCAGCGAGAGGAAGTAATGTCCAAGTGGTGCATCCAGCGAGAGGAAGTAATGTCCAAGTGGTGCATCCAGCGAGAGGAAGTAATGTCCAAGTGGTGCATCCAGCGAGAGGAAGTAATGTCCAAGTAAAAAAAAAAATCTTAAAAGTCGTTTTAAAGATAATTTAAGGTGAGGTACTTTGTTTATGCCTTATTATTAGAGACTTTACCTTCTTCATCGCTCCCTATCATCACTTACACCAAGCATCATCTAACATAAACAATGTGTGTGTGTGTGAAACCATGATATAAACACTTTAGCTCCACAGTATGAGCCGGATAACACCAGCGTCAATAATGATTCTTTACTATATACACTTATTATTAACAACAACCAGATCAAGATTTCGCCTAATAGCATTGATGACACCCTAAAAGATGGCTCATTATTACAGACATGTTCGCGTACACTCCCACGTCGGGATGGCCAGGATTAAAACACAAGATAAGATTTTTAAATGTTAGTGTTGGAACATCATCGACACCACGAGGCGAAGTAAACATTTTCTCGTCTTTAAGAAGGAGGGAAGGAGGGCCGGGAGGTCACCAGAACACGCAATATGTCCACTGTATGTATGTACTAGTTCCAAATGCTGTACTATCAGAAGACGCGCTTTAATACAACGAATTATCTGAACCAAACAATAATTCACGTTCTTCCGTTCAGTTGTATCCTTATTCCACCAAATGAAGACTGAAATTTTGCTGTTAAGTCATACTACCAGGCTATTCTCAACACAGCTTACCCACATCAACACGACTGTGGCTTCGGTTTGGACTCACACCGGAACACTCCAGCAGCTCTGAAACATTGAACGTGGCGATGTCTGGCCAGGATGTGATAACTCGACAACACATCGTCCCCAGTAGAAATGTTATTGAAGAATTACACACCGGTCACACACATCCATCGCTCACAACACTCAACTATCTATGCAAAATTGTGTTGAAAAACTATGACACATACGATGGATTTGGCCCCCCCTCCCCGATAGTTTTTTGAGTGACTATACAGTACATATTCCTGACGAAACTAAAGAAAATAAAAAAAAAGATACTTGCTAAGAAGTGAAGACATTCCTCCCTCTTGTTATATTAAATGCATAAAATGATCAAAATGATATATGTGTTTTGAAGACTTCACGCGTTATTGAATATATAAGATGGAGGGCGCCGACGACTGACGTTTATGTCCGGGTTGCACCATCACGGCCACGATGGTTGGTGGGAGAGGTGTGTGTTGTGGATTTTTTTCCTCTCTGCTTCACCTCGTTCCCCTTCCCTCTTTCCCAATAACAACAATAAATAAAACTTCTATGACAGTTTAAGGATTTGTATTGTACCCCCTCCTCTCCTCACCTTCCCGCCAAACAATGAATTTTCCGCACGGCAGACAACACCCGCCGAGTGTGAGGGATATAACCAAGGATTTATTTTTTATAGCCTGATTTTTTATTTGTATTTTTTTTTTCAAATTCAGTGCTAAATCTTTAATTGCACACCACAAAATATGTCTTAATAACAAATGGTGTGGGAGACGGCCACCTGAATAAGACGAATGCCTCCCAGGTACAGTACAGTACATACCTACAGTACAACTCTATTACTAAAATTGTGCATCTTTTAGTTTTTTCTTTAATTCTTACGTTACCTCTTGTGAAGAAAATATTACATTATGCTTATAAAACCACAAATATCCATTAGTTTTAAACCCTAATTAAGTACAGTAATCCAAGGCTACATATAAACAAATTTATTCAATTTCAAGGTGTGTAATAATGTATATCACCTGGTGGTATGGAAATACCTACAGACAGGTACAGTTGCGGAAATGTGTTCCTACACCCCCTGAGGTAACCCGTGCCTCCAAACGGCAACGTTGCAGTAGCAGTATCACAGTTTATAAATGAATGGGCATTGGTCGTGTAACGACGGATGTGACTGGTGGACAGGTTTGTTTTAGGTCATATAGGTTGGCCGTTTGGAGACACAGTTACCACAGGGAGTGTAGGGACACATTTCCGCAACTGTACAAGCAATCACAGAGGGGGAATAAAATGTTGGTGACTTGTACTGTTGGCTGGTGGAGATGAGTTACAGTACACGTGTTACACTCCCACACCAGAGATGTGTAGTACTGGTCCTCAGAATAGTAGCCTGCCTCTCCTCTAGGCTATTTGCCTCTCACTTAATATATTTTGATTTCACGAGTGGAATTTAAGTGACGATTATTTTACTCTTTAACATCTTAGAAACAAAGAAAAGCTTTCGCAATAAATCATACGAAAAGTAAGTAAGTTCAGAAGAACACAGGATTGATGCAGTGTAAGGGGTAACGTCCAGCCCTCGTGGAGTGCACCACCTACTGGAGACAAGGATCAGTTTCAATAGATCTCGCACTTTCATTGTGTTGTTATGTCCCAGAGTCAATGAAATTTCCAAGAGGCATAAATATATGGTACCCAAAACTTCAAGATTAAAAAGTTTATTCAGAGCCCCCCCCCCCCCCCCAATACCCTTAACAGCAGAACCCACCCATACCCTACAGGTGGGCGCAGGAGGACCTGGAGGCTTCGGGTCACACAAGGCTTAAGGTGATCCCGCTCACGACCACTAATATTTCTCACTGTATTATTTCCCGCTTGTTATTTTTCACCATTTGCAATATTTTGTACAAGAAGCTCAGTATCTGTGTCTGTAATAGTGGCTAGTTATTGCTATACCCTTAAAAAATTCTCCACAGTCACCCCCCCCCCCCCCCCAAAAAAGCCTAGATTTTAAGTGGTAGTATATTCAACTCTTATCGCAGTGTCCAACACGTTCACGCTCCTTGTAGTTGTTGATAAGAAGGAACACATGAGTATTATCAGTAAACGATTTGTATACCACAGTGGTTGACAGCCGAGCAACATCATTTAATCATATACTGTAGTGTAAATTTCCTCGTAATCGTGAATGTAAATAATAACAAATATCAATCATGAGCATAATGTAAATTTGTACTGTAGTTTACGTAAGCGTGTCTTTACTCCTATCAGCGTCTCTATACACAATGTTCCTATGGCCTGAGGTGGACTTGTGAACTTGTTATTTCGGGTAATGACCAGTGTATGTGAGGGAGGCTACACGTCCTACACCCACCAGTCTTGCCCTCTTACGCCGGGTTGCACAAGGGGTGAAGTAAGACTCCACAGAAACGCCAGGTCATCCTTCCCCCTGTTGTCGTATTAACATTGAAACCGGGATGAATTGACAGTATCGGGGTTGTAAATATAAGAACCTTAATATTACTCTGGCAAATATCAGCGCTAAGGGGATGTAAAATGGAAAATAGTTAGACACTTTTTAACTAGATTTACAATGTACGACAGAAACTTTGGTCGACTTTTGAAATTCTGAAGTAAACTGTATTGTGTTACCGGTTTATGGTTTGATATATTATGTAAACTTAATAAGATTCTCTTTTCAGTCTTTTTCGAAGCGGTGTAAAAGTTGGTGGCAGTTTTCACGGCCTATAAATAGTTTTCACTTGACGTAGAGCTCAAATTCTGGTTGTTTATTCCCACTAGTAAACATTATATTCCCAGTAAAACTTATCCACAATCTCATAGTTAAGAATTTTACGGAATGTAAGCTTAATGAGTCGTTCACTACGGGGAAATGCACTTTCAATATCTTATCTGGCTAACGACAGACGGTGTTAAACCAAAGGACACAGTCGACTTAACATACCCTCTTATCTACAGTACAGGATGTATACATACTGATTACATAATTTCGTAGAGATTGAGTGAATGTTTGTATCACAACTACAACTTTGTCCTCATCTGTGGTGGACCTCACACACCAACAAGTGAGGATAACGTTGCTGGTGTAATGCACGCATCCACGAGACCTCCACGAAAATCTATAATTAGTATGTATAAATTTTTGGGATACCCTGTATTTAATTAAAGGAATTTTTTCTCACCGAGACGCTGAACCGTGAGCAGACTACTCATCAACCCCCCCCCCCCCTACTGTGTAACACAGTGGTTCTCAACCTTGTTTACCCCATGCACCCCTTTCATCACATGTCAGAATGTCATTCCCCCCTCCTTTCCAAGATTGTCTGCCTCAAAAAGTGCATTCCAAATAATATTCATATAATACTGAAAATCCTTTATTTTTTCCATATTAGTACATATACATTTACAATTTCACATGGATTATTTTTATAGTGGAGTTTTACAAATTAAATGCCAATTGAAAATGTTGATGGATTTATAAAACTTGAATAAAAGTAAAATAGTTTTTTTTATTTATAATGAATTACTTAACAGACCAAACTGAAGCATAATGCAATAAACAAAAAGTTCAATAGAATACCAGGATATTGTAAATTTGTAATTAATTTTATTCAGATGAAGATTACAGTCAATGAGAAACCTGTGATTGTTTTTTCTTTGCCAATTCTGGGATACGCGGAGGAGTGCTTGAAAGGGCACAACGCAGGTCATTTTCTACCTCTAATCTACTACGTTGCTTCGTTTTAATTTGCAACAGAGTTGAAAAGCCTGACTCACAAAGATATGTCGACACAAACGGAAGCAATGCACGGATAGCTCTTTCTGCCACTTTTGGGTAGGAATCGCACATCAAGGCCAAAATTCTGTGATTGATTTCTCATCGAACATATCTCTTGGTCCCGAATCAGTTCCCCCCCCCCCCCCCCCTGAAAACCTGAATTCCCCCCCTGGGGGGAATTCCCCCCTGGTTGAGAACCCCTGGTGTAACACAATGGATGCAGCGGCCAAGTGAATAATGCTAGTTTGAACCAGGGGCACCCCTTATATCACTTAGCTGTAAATGTTAGTTTACTGTTGGGGAAGTGAAGAAAGTCAAGTGCAGTGATCGCCAAGCTACGTGTTCAGAAAGCTTAGTGTACAATGCGATGCACGCCAGGTCTACTGGACCCACTTTCACTGAGCAGTACGTACAGTAAGTATATATTATTCAGTACACAGTTGTGAAACAAACATTTACCCGTAAAACACCAGAGTGAGAGCCTGTCCACAAAATACAATTACACAATTTCCCAAGGTGTGACGGACAATGTGGCGTCCTTCCGGGGCGAGACGGGCTGCCGGCCACTGAGAACACGGAGTAGGGTGGCAGGAGGGGAGGGAGGGGGGTTCCTGTAGCGGCGGTGTAGCCAACTCTGGGATCGAATATTGGTATGGGGGTTATAATGATGCTTTCAAGAGCCAGAAGTGTACTTACACCTTAAGATAGGGAGAAAACTTACCTTGCACTTCCGAGAACCTGAGCACAGCAGTTCTAACCGGCGTGCATAAACGAGTTCTGAACAAAAGGCTTGTACAAGTTCAAGCCAGCGTTCACTAACCCAGACACTGTTAATGACGTAGAGTTCAAAACCTTTCCCTTCGTCACTGAGAAGGAAAGATAACATTTACCACTGCGTCGTGTTGTTGACGTGGGGCGAACACTGGCCTTCGTTGCTCTATCTTTCCTTACCATCTGGAGGTCCTTGTGTGTCCTCCAAGTTTACCTGTGAAGTCCTATGTTATATCCTTACACGATGTCCGTCGGTGTCATCTCCATTTCTCTTTCTCAATATCTCTAAAAATATAAATAAAACAGACTCCATGTTGTCGTGACGAAGCCCCCCCCCCCCCCCATCTCAGAATATCCCAAGGAAACTTTAAACGGCCAGAACGTTACTATGACCCCTTATAAGACAATAACGACAGATACGAACGTGACAGCGACCCCCAGATAAGAACGTGAAAACAACAAATAAGAGAACACGACCGTCCCACACCCCGACGCGACACAGTGAAACGTTTCCGACGAGCTCATTAACCCCTTCACTACAGGGACTCCACTTTCACCATTTTATTTGGACTTTACTCAGCAGAGATGGGGACCCGTGCACAAGTGATGAACCCGTACTGAGGTTCTGCAGAAGACACCGAAAATATGTCGGTTTGCTTGTTATATTAAACCCGAAAGATGAAGAACCACGACCGCTGGTAGGGAGGCCATCGGTGTAGCTTTAAGGGAACTTATATTTATCATTATACAGTGATATCAAATTCAAGCTGAGTGTTGATAGTAGACACTCACTACACCTGGTCCAGTCTCTCAGTTACATTAAAAAAAAAAAGGAGGGAGTTGAGGCCTGGGTGTTGTGCTGCTGTTCTCTAGAAGGGCCATGTGTCTCAGTAGCCCCGACTGTTAACACAACCATCAACATATCTATCACTTGACCTGAACAGTATAGCCTAATGCTCAAATAGGAACAATTACTGATAACTTTGTGTGTTTCCAAGACGGAGGAATAATTATTATTATTTTGAGGTTTTGGGGCCGGCCACAAGACTTTGGTAGTAACATTAAGAATCCTGTTGAGAGGTGATGAGTCAATATTCACCAAGATATCACATACACACTTAACAAACCAAGAATACGATTTTAAGATCCCGATTCTTACACATTAAAGAAGTGTGGCCGAGCAAATAGGAGAGAGCTGTGAATGAGATAAAAGGAACAAAGTAGCCAACTATGACATACAATACAAAGGAATAATAAAACCTGTTGAAATATACTACACTTTCCACCTTCACTCTGAGCATCCCTTCACCTTCACTCTCAGCATCCCTTCATCTCTTTACATGCCTCCCTTCCCTCCACCCAAGCCTTATATGGAAAATTTAGTTGTAGCTACGTTATCGTGGAGGCCATCTTTCCCACAAATAAGACATAACCTCGTGCTCTCTCCTCGGACACACACACACACATATTAATCCTACGTTAGATGTCTCAGAGCTACTTGTCCATGCTGAGTTATGATGAGGGTAGTTTAGAGCATGTTAACGCGTGGGCCACACTCGAGCCAAGGTGAGTGAGAACCTTGTTGAGCGTATCTTTATGACGCCCAACTCCCTCACCCACATCAAGTCTCCCCCCACACCTTTCCCTACTCTCTCTCTCTCTCTCCCTCCCCACCTTCCCCTACTCTCTCTCTCCCTCCCCACCTTCCCCTACTCTCTCTCTCCCTCCCCACCTTCCCCTACTCTCTCTCTCCCTCCCCACCTTCCCCTACTCTCTCTCTCTCTCTCTCCCCACACCTTCCCCTACGCTCTCTCTCTCTCTCTCTCTCTCTCTCTCTCTCTCTCTCTCCACCTTCCCCTACTCTCTCTCTCCCTCCCCACCTTCCCCTACTCTCTCCCCCACCTTGAAAAAATAGAATTACATCACATTTTACCAACTACAGCATAGTATCTGGTATTTGTTTTCTTATTGATGATGACTTGTGTAATTACAGACCTATAATAGTATACGAGCTTAATGAAGTTAGTCAATGAAGCACAGTCAACCATCACCTTACTTTACCCTGACCTGACCACAACCTAACCTAACCTAACCTAACCATAGAATACGATGAGTCAGATTAGAGTCCTGTAAGAGTAGAGTCATTAGAGTAGTTATATAGTACAGAGAGCAAGACTAGAGTAATTGTAAAATAAGATTAAAGTACTGTAGAGAGTAAGATTAGAGTACTGTAGAGAGTAAGATTAGAGTACTGTAGAGAGTAAGATTAGAGTACTGTAGAGAGTAAGATTAGAGAAAGTGAAGGGTAAGATTTGAGAAAGATTTAGGGTAGGTAATATTAGAGACTGGTGAGAAAGATTGGGGCATAGAGAGTAACATTATGGCAGTGTGAAAAGAGCAAGATTATATTAAAATAACGGCATGGCTTAATTACAGCGCCTTTAATAACCATGATGTAAAGATGAGAACAATTAGAATGATAATAATAACATGAGAATAAGTAGAATGATAATACTGACAGATGAGAACAAGTAGAATGATAACAATGACACATGGGAACAAGTAGAATGATAATAATAACATGAGAACAAGTAGAATGATAAGAACAACATGAGAACAAGTAGAATGATAAGAACAACATGAGAACACGTAGAATGATAAGAACAACATGAGAACACGTAGAATGATAAGAACAACATGAGAACACGTAGAATGATAAGAACAACATGAGAACACGTAGAATGATAAGAACAACATGAGAACACGTAGAATGATAAGAACATGAGAACAAGTAGAATGATAAGAACAACAAAAGTAAAAAGAAAAAGAATCAATAATCCCTTCCGTCCAGCCAAATGGGTTTATGAGCGGTCAGTCAAAGTACAGTTAAATCTTAAATGCCAACTCTTAATGACAACCACTAACGACCACCTCTACAACCACTAAAGACCAACACATTAAACATAAAACACTCTTATTACCATCACAACACGTCAAATTATATACTTAACTCAAAACACTTTTATAATTTTTACAACTATAACTAAACTGAAAGCCAAGAAGGTTAAAAAAATAAAAATAAAAATAAATAAAAAAATCCGTAACGTGACAGAAACACGCATCTAAAATAAACACAATTCAGTTTTAAGTGCTCGACAAAGTGTGTGTGGCGATGCAGATGTTGGATTATATTACAATACTAATAGACGCTTCAACAACTAAAGGAAGGTCTTTCGTAAGCGCGCGGACTCTTACGATTCTGTTCAGAATACTTCAGTGGGAGGGAAGGTGGTGTACAAAACAGAATGGCCTTCACACATACGAGACTAATTCAGCCATCGTATGTATGCGTTGTAAGGTCCAGCGTTGCAAACATAGAATACAAATTAAATCCACCCAAACATTTCTCAACCTAAGGTGGGTGGGTTAAGAGTCGTACGGTTAACATAGATGTGGGGTCACAATTTGTTATTCTACACATAGATAGGCTCAGTATATGCTGAAAAAAAAAAAAAGATATCCAGCAAAAATATTAAATGAGTCGGATTCGAGGGTTGCAACAGCCCCCCCCCCCCTTATAAAAATAATGACGATAAAAATAAGGATAATAATTCATAGCTAATAATTTATCTGAAACCAATCTCATCCAACTTAATAAACCAAAAGTACTAAACTGTACAGGTACAGTACCCCATCTGGCTAGTGTGATTTGTATATAAACTTTTCTTCACGTTATGCCAAAAAATATTTCATTAATGTATTTTTCCAAACATGATGCACACTAAAATAATAATAATAATAATAATGATAATAATAATAATAATAAAACGCGAGAAAGTGGCAACAATCTACTGGAAGCCCATATCCGACGCCATCATTAACCACAGCTCGAAAGAATCTCCTGAATAAATGACTCCAGATAAACTTTACGATGCAGATTGTCTTTAAAAAAAAAATGGAAGGGAAGAATTTTTGCATACCAACACGAGGCGAGTTCGTAAATGGGCCCATAAAAGTGAAGCAAACTTTCTACTGCTACGACGATTAGCGACTGAGCCTATTTCGAGTTTCGTTGGTAAAGTGTACACGTAGTTACGATTATCTTAGGGATAACTTTCACTGGATTAGGCTGTGTTACGGCAAGCTTTACAAAGTTAGTTTTATATGGCTACCTTAGTGACCATGTGAACTAACAGAGCTCAATACCCAGGTAGTTGAAACACCCAAAACATCAACAGGTTACTTACAACAGAGTGTGCTGGATTAGGTTTGGTTGGTTTGCGACAGTCAGGTAATGATTGGTTAGGTGAGGTACGCTTACGCGAGCAAAAGGATATGACGATAAACTGTTATACAATACTGTTGGCAAGCTACTGGAATGGCATTGGTTGATGGTGTGGGGAAATCAATTAAGAGAACTATGAAGTTTCGTTTTAGCACTATCTTGAGTCTACTCCATAATCAATCAAATTTTAAATATTTTTACGTAAAAAACAGCTTCAACATCCAGTTTAAAATAAACCTATTATTCAAAATTACATCTCTGTCTATAATGATCACCTTCCACATCTATCATACAACATCTCTTAAAACGCTACATCAATAACCGGAAGTATATGCCTACGAGTCACCACGCATCTTGCCCTGAGTACATAAATATATAATGGTTGCCCCTCATGTAACAAGGATGGCCAGCCCCAGAGCACCTGGACGTGAATTTCTTTAAAGTGTAGATGTCACCAACACAACAACAAACACCTTAAGTTAACGAACTGCATGACCCTGTATCAAGGTATGGTCCGAGAAGACCAGACAACTCGCCAACTGCACTGGCTAACCATTACTCCGGAACACGATCCGCAAATCGATTAACATCCAGGTCCCCAATTACTGCTGGGTAGACAGAGGCAAATGGCGTAAGAAACTTGCCCATTGTTTCACCCTGCCCGGGGATCGAACCCATGTCCGCTCGCTTGTGAGGCGAGCATGTTGTCACTTGCAAATTATAATAAATACAGTATGTCCATAAATTACCTGACCCATTTCAGAATTCAATAAAAAATATATATTACAGACAGAACACGATACATGTGGAAGTCTACTCAGAAAAATAACTTAGTGTTCATCAAGTATAGCCGGAGTGTTCTTTCTAAAGTAAAATGTTTTTGAAATTATCAATTTAAAATGGATCAGATAATTTAAGGGCACTATTAATTTGGCTAGACTAGCAAAACCAGAGAAGAAAACAATGGGAACAGCTCCTGTAATTTCTCATTAGTCAGGAGCAGAATAGTGGCGATACAAACAGCCGCGATAGTATCTAATGTGAGGGAGCGTTCTGAACGCCGGAATTACTGCTTAACAATAAGGAATGACGCTGCTGCCCCCTCTCTCCGTTCATCCTCGCCAACCCACACAGCAGACTACACTATTCATATATATATATTCTCTTCCCCGATAACATGCGGAGCCAAGACCCTTTTCCCTACAAAAAATATTTATTTCTTCGTCCCCTTTTACACACACACTCAGAAAGTCGTTCTATTGAGTCGGCTATTATGTCTTACCCAGAGCGCACCACGCACTGCTATGCTTTACAGTTCCAGGTGTGTAGTGGCGTAAGCCTAAATGTTGACCAAGAAGCTCAAAATGTATGGCAAAATTCCACGAGTTTCGTGGGTGTTAGGAAAAAAAATGTGTTACTGCATCATTTATAACCAGTGAGCAAATTTTTACTAGCCGAGACGAGTCGAAAAATATACCATTTAAATCTTCAGGGAAATGAAATAAAAAATATTTACTGTATATTCCTTTGTAGATTTTGAACATCAATTTGTAACAAGAAAACAACAAAGAGAACTATTGTTGATGAATAACAATTTGCACTCCACAAGTCTGCGGAACAAAAGCGTAAGTGAGCTAGAGCACATCTGGACTTGCTAGTATTTGGTCTCATATTTTTTTTCACTCATTCGATAATGTTTCAGGATATCACGAACATCATTCACCGATCACATAGATAAAATAAATCTGTTATTGAGTAACTAGATATCCATATCCATGTTCGTTCACTCTACTCACACTTACTGACAAGGCTATATTAGTCATTCAAAATAAAATATAATTATATAATTCTTAGCAGACAACATCTAAATACTGTCTAATCTCAAATAAAAGAAAATCACTCGGCTAAAACCAAAAGAAGGAACAAAGAAAAGAAAAACGAGGGGGAGGGGGGACGTTTGAGGCGATAAGTCAACCATCACTTTTAATCACTTAAAGCCATATTGTATAATATTCTATAACGCCACACTTACATCTCATGATAAAAGCCTACTAGGAATGCTGTCTCATCCCAAGCAATACATTTCATCGACACAATAGTTAATTCTGTAGTCAATACTATAGTTTTTCTTTACATGGAAACCACTTCAATTATCCACACACACGTACGGCCTCCACACACATCACCTAACATACACTGCACAGATAAAGAACTGCCAAGTACACCACAACACTTCTTCGTATAATGAAGATATACACTACACAACACGGGGCTCACGGCGTTACAGTAGCACTCACGACCAACACCTTATCACTTACCAGGATGTTCACAGCAGGTTCTCGACGGTTCCTGTATTAGCAGTGATTAGTGTAAGCCTTTTATTAAACTTTTTTCATTCGAAGATAAAATGAAGCATCCTTTTAACAGTAGTACGGTATTAGCTGTGATGCATTTTGATAACGCGATAATTCGTTATCACGGTCGAGTGCACATTACCAAAGAACACGCTCCATTCAAAAGTACCATCTTACTTATTCTACAACTGCATATATCAATTGAGTTTGTTGGACATAAATTTTTATCGTCAACGAGTGCACAGAGTACATTAATTATTATGTAACCATGCCTGGTCCACCCCAAACTCAAGATATTTGCTAGATAACTCTTGGGACTCGTTGCCGTGACAGTGTTATAGTACTCACTAGTTTCAACCATAATTTATATTCTTTTATTTCATAAAACATAATTTGAGGAAATTGGAGCTGGAATAATATACACTCATAACATGAAACGTTCACATTAAATAACACTGCTTAGATACAAATTCAACCTTATTTTGGATACACCAACAACATTAGTTATGGTAGGTACAAGTAATTCATAACTATTACCATTTACCCTCTACAGTTTCCCTTGGGAGTCAATCAACCATAATATATTTGTCCCAAAAAATCGATAGCCAACAGATTTGTTCGATAAGTTAGTCTTTCGGAAAAAAAAATACCAACAGTGTTATTTGGGATATATTACCGAAACGGCTCTACTAAGGAATTTGAATTTACTAGTTAAAAAAAACACAAATCTTTTACAAGAAAATATCCACAAGTTATCTGAGATACTTTCAACAACTTTTGTGATGAAGTATCCAAAACAAGTTTTACCTAGAGTAAAAATTCCCAGTTTTGTTAATGATAAACTATCACGCCACTTTACTCGCAGACAAATCACCAACATCTGTTCTGCTCTACACTAATTAGCGAACTCAGCTTTAATCTACACTAATTAAAACCAGTTTTACTGTGGATTCCTAAGAAGCGCACCTCAGAAAACCTACGACTCGGCTTCACTTTCAACACATAAAAGCGTCCGGCTTTAAGCAATATATAATGCCTATAACATCCATGTACAGTATCAGAAAATACAACTACAGTATACGTCACTTACGCTTAACTTGAATCTAGAACTAAATGGTCAAAACTGCCTTGGCAAGGCTGAAAAACTATACAAGCAAAAAAGAAATCATTCCTCCTCCGTACTGAGACAAGTTAATAAGTAATCAGGTAGGAGCCATGACCATCTAACAAGCAATTAACGTCACCGTCCAACCAGGCACCCACTTTTATCACGGGCGGGTTCCTGCTACGTACTGCAACAATTCATGGAGGTGTGCAACATCCACCTACTCTGTCGTGGTCAGACTTAAACTGATAACTATGTTTTCTAATACTGTTATGTTTAGCAACACATATTAACCTTTACAAAATCATTCATACATAATACTAAAAAATAATTGCGGTACTAAACATTTAACATTACAATTAAAGTATTACGTTTCATCACACCAGTTAAAATCAATAAACACACCAAACGCTATTTCCCGAACTTCTTCAGAGACGTGTGCACTTCCGGTCTTGCGTTTTGTCAATCTATGCTTTACGCATTTTGAGAAGCAACACATTACTCGACGGAGCAAGAGGACAGTCCCCTCTTTTTTCCATTAATCCTATTTTGATTCTAATGGTTGAAGATTTAATATAAAACTTGACTATAAACCAAGATCTATAATGCTGTAATATATGAAAACACTGTACAACGAAGTTAATATTTCATTCTGGAGATGACATGTTTTACAATGTACGTAAAGGAATAAACTTTATTATTTCAATATAATAGGTACTATTGTTTTTTTTAGTAAATATGCCACCAAGTCTGGTTAAATATCATCTCAACTATGACCCATGTCTAACTCTGTGGAGGCCTTTCCTTACACTGCCGAAGTTTTGACGTTAAATTACAATTCAGACAGCTAAATTACTTACCAAGATATTATGTACCCAAGCTAACCTTGTCCCAACCAAATTTAAACTAGGCGAATTAAATTTTTTAAAACAAACCTATTCTACCCAAATTAACTTTCAGAATGTAGAGTGTGAGTGACGTAAAGACTTAAGAGTATGATCAAGGCCTCAGCCAGGATACACCCAGGATTGCTTCAACAACAATCTCGTAGCTATTTCCTGCCAGTACCGTGCCCGGAATCAGGTGGATAAAATGAATGTTTTATACTAGTAACGAATGCAAATGCAAGTTAGGGTAATAAATGTGAATCTGCAAAGCATATTATACTTCTAGCAAGTACACCCAGCAGGCAGAGCTGTTCAGTGTGCCTCCTCGTCCTCCTTGGTGCTGGTTACCGCCGTTCTACACCGACAACCAAAATAGCCTGGCCGCATCAAGGTGCGGGGCGCGGCGGTAACCACCAACCCCCTGCCAACGCTTTGTTTTTCGGCGGTAATAACTGCGTCGCCAGATCATTTACGGGCTGGTGAGCTCCGTGTAACTGTCGGAGTGTGCACGGTGCCGTAGCGGCCCGGTAATCACGGCAAACTTCACCATGCTGCACACTGTCAACACGCGTCTCCCCGCACTCAATGGCTCGGCCCGCTCAGTGGGCCCCGTCCCGAGCGTAACGTCACTTGCTGTTTATATGTCAAACACGCACAATTCCAATAATTAAGGCACATCCAAATGTTGAACAGCGTCAACGTATGTTTACAGTAATCACATTATAGTTGATACAATACAATTAAGAATAAATTCCACAACGGCAATGGTAAACAAGAAAACCATATGATATTGTCACGCTTACTGACGGGCCCCATTGAGTAGGTCCAGACAGATGAAACAATATCAAGTATTTACCTTCTTCATAATGCCGGTCTTCCTCTTCGAGAACGTCGTATATCTCCTCAATTTGTTGTCGATAAACTCCATCTTAATTTTCACTCGCCCCTTGGTTTTCTTGCCGTTGGGGAGTGGCTTGGACTGTTGTTGGTTGTCGACGAGGGAGGTCTGGTGGTGCAGCATTGCCTCTCTGCTCGACGACGGGTGCATCTTGTCGTCTTTCTTTAGCAGATCTGAATCGTCGTCTGAGGAGAGACCCAATGGTTCACGGTCCAGCCCTGCATCGTGGGCGGAGCGCTTCATGCCAATCCCCATCCCGCCCATTGCGGCGCCGATGTGTGGCTGTGAGAACAGCTCGGGGTCAAAGGCGCTGAAATTCATTCCAAACTTGTCTTCAACGTTGTTATGGCTCTGGTTTTGCATCTTGAACAGAACACTAAAAGGTCAGAAAACACATATTTAACTGCACACGCAATGATCACGACCACGAAGTCCTCACCACACCCACGAAAATATTCACTCCTGGTCGATCCCCGGCCACAACACGACTGAACATAAACACCTCAACACAGCTGATCTCTCGTGCCGCGCAACTCACACTCCCTTGGACTCCTCCGCGCGAACAATAGTTCCCAGCCACGGTACACCTGATATTCATTTACTTCATCATTTATATTATATCAGATAGTAAAATACATGTTTGAATTATATGATTTCATACAAAATTTTAAATATGTTTATGTATTAAGTAACTGCATTGGTTGCGGAGGAATACTTATTCTCATGTGTATAATGGCTGAGTCTGCCATATAAGGGAATCATCACAGCCAAATACGGGAGAGCCTCCAAAATTGGAAGTTAAGCCCCGCCCACTAGAACTTGGTACCACCATTTAAATGTTGCACGTGGTGATTTACCAACCTATGCAATGGAGAACACCATAGATAAATGGTTTGGTAAAGAACTTATTGTCAAATTTAGAAACTGAATACCTCTAGTTGTAAATCAAACTTGACTAGTTAATACTGTACTATACTTATTATACTTTAAATGAAAATGTGTCTTAAATTCTTCATTGTATATCGACAATAAGCTGTATTATGATGGCATACATACATACATACATCTACAGAAATTAATTGCAAGAATATTTATAAGCAGAATAAATATTGTGGTAGTTGTGGCAAATTATTATGGAACCAATAATATATTGTTGTTTTGTGCTCTTGGTGTTGCTAGAGACATGCTATGGTGGTGGAGATATGTTACACCCAGTACGTGAAAGGAAAAACTTAACCTGAGAATGGGGAGGTCATTTCACTGTTCCTTTTACGAGTAAGAAAATAATCCCCATCCTGTACTAAACCCGATGAGTAGTAGTAGTGATGATGGTAATGGAGGTGGTAGAGAATTAGTATGGTTGGTGGGAATAGTGGTGATGATGGTAAGAGGTCTGCGGATGGGTGATGGAAGTATTAGTAGTTATACCACAAGCATCATAGTGCCACAAGTCTTATAGTGCCACAAGCCTCATAGTGCCACAAGTCTTATAGTGCCACAAGCCTCATAGTGCCACAAGTCTTATAGTGCCATAAGCCTCATAGTGCCACAAGTCTTATAGTGCCACAAGCCTCATAGTGCCACAAGTCTTATAGTGCCACAAGTCTTATAGTGCCACAAGCCTCATAGTGCCACAAGTCTTATAGTGCCATAAGCCTCATAGTGCCACAAGTCTTATAGTGCCACGAGTCTTATAGTGCCACAAGTCTTATAGTGCCACAAGTCTCATGGTGTCACGTCTTGTAGTGCCACAAGCCTCATAGTGCCACGAGTCTTATAGTGCCACAAGTCTCATAGTGCCACAAGCCTCATAGTGCCACGTCTTATAGTGCCACAAGTCTCATAGTGCCACAAGCCTCATAGTGCCACGAGTCTTATAGTGCCACGAGTCTTATAGTGCCACAAGTCTCATGGTGCCACGAGTCTTATAGTACCACAAGCCTTATAGTGCCACAAGTCTCATGGTGCCACGAGTCTTATAGTGCCACAAGTCTCATGGTGCCACGAGTCTCATAGTGCCACAAGCCTCATAGTGCCACGAGTCTTATAGTGCCACAAGTCTCATAGTGCCACGAGTCTTATAGTACCACAAGCCTTATAGTGCCACAAGTCTCATGGTGCCACGAGTCTTATAGTGCCACAAGTCTCATGGTGCCACGAGTCTCATAGTGCCACAAGCCTCATAGTGCCACAAGTCCCATGGTGCCACGAGTCTTATAGTGCCACAAGTCTCATGGTGCCACGAGTCTCATAGTGCCACAAGCCTTATAGTGCCACAAGTCCCATGGTGCCACGAGTCTTATAGTGCCACAAGCCTCATAGTGCCACGAGTCTTATAGTGCCACAAGCCTCATGGTGCCACGAGTCTTATAGTGCCACAAGTATCATAGTGCCACAAGCCTCACAGTGCCACAAGTATCATAGTGCCACAAGTCTCATGGTGCCACGAGTCTTATAGTGCCACAAGCCTCATAGTGCCACAAGTCTCGAGTCTCATGATGCCACGAGTCTCATAGTGCCACAAGCCTTATAGTGCCACAAGTCCCATGGTGCCACGAGTCTTATAGTGCCACAAGCCTCATAGTGCCACGAGTCTTATAGTGCCACAAGTCTCATGGTGCCACGAGTCTTATAGTGCCACAAGCCTCACAGTGCCACAAGTATCATAGTGCCACAAGTCTCATGGTGCCACGAGTCTTATAGTGCCACAAGTCTCAAGGTGCCATGAGTCTTATAGTGCCGCAAGCCTCATGGTGCCACGAGCCTTATAGTGCCACAAGCCTCATAGTGCCACAAGTCTTATAGTGCCACACGTCTCATGGTGCCACGAGTCTTATAGTGCCACAAGCCTCGTAGTGCCATGAGTCTTATGGTGCCATGAGTCTTATAGTGCCACAAGCCTCGTAGTGCCATGAGTCTTATGGTGCCATGAGTCTTATAGTGCCACAAGCCTCGTAGTGCCATGAGTCTTATAGTGCCACGAGTCTTATAGTGCCACAAGCCTCATAGTGCCACAAGTCTTATAGTACCACGAGTCTTATAGTGCCACAAGCCTCGTGGTGCCATGAGTCTTCTAGTGCCATGAGTCTTATAGTGCCACAAGTCTCATGGTGCCACGAGCCTCATAGTGCCACAAGCCTCATAGTGCCACAAGTCTTATAGTGCCACAAGCCTCGTGGTGCCATGAGTCTTATAGTGCCACAAGCCTCATAGTGCCACAAGTCTTCTAGTGCCACAAGTCAGGTGGATGTCTTACTCCACCTTTAAATGTTACCGTTATACGATTGGACAGTTACCCGTTGATGTGTTGTACTGTACGTTTAAAGTTGTGTAGTATAAAGCACATTGATTCCTGACACAGTTTGTTATAACTTTTTACTGATCCTAATAACAATAAATAATAATAATAAACGGTTTATTAATAGAGTTGCAGCCGGTGGCTGAAAATATTCACTTACATTTGATTTAGACATAATGATATAATATGCATTGAATACATTTACAGGGCTGTACAGTACATAAATCAGGAGTTGTTTATTATTTTAACAATAGATGGGAAGGTGCTGTTCTTATATCTATCAGTGCGGGCTCTTATGGCTGTATTTTGTTGTAGTGGCGGACTGTGCGAGTTGGGTGGGGGAGGGGGGGGGGCTGCAGGTGGCAGGAAGTGGCGATGACGAGGGTGGTGCAGAAGTCCACTGCCAAACCTTACCAGTGCTTGGTGGTGGAGGTCACTGAGGGATGGCATTTCCAGGATGGAGAGAGCGTTGGTGTAGCCGGAGTATCCTCAACAAATAAGCGTGCATTCTACAGGTAGGTTAGCAAATATACCAGTAATCAGCAATTAAAAATAATAAGATACATATTTCTGGCTTCTAGTCGACCAAAACTGCACTGTCTGGATTTTATATTAGCCATAAGAAAACTCCGTAATTTGATTTTAGGACTACTGACTGTTCTCCACAGTATGGGCGCCTGAGAACATTCTGTTACGGCGGGGAACACCAAATTCCTCCCTGTATTTTAGCCTCGTATAGAAAAGTACATCAGTAGACGCGAAGACTTACAGTAATGGAGAGGGTATATTAATAAACAGGCTATATTTCAGTGGCATCGACAATATATTTTCTCATCTCTTGTTATGGAGAAAAGTTGTCGTACGAACTTTGGTATATGTGGACGTGGACCGTTGTAATAAGTGCTGTTGGTTCCAAGGAAGAAACTGTAGCATAAGGACAAATGATACTTATGGACGTAAACAATGTAATGAATATATAGGCTACAAACCAGCACTCGTTGCTCAGGTCATCATTAAGTTGTTTAACAGTAAACTAACCTTCTGAAACTGACAGTACAGTGTTCTGTTGCGCACACTGCGGCAGTCCTCGTGGATCAAAGAATATTTAACAAGGATGACCAACAATCTGTCAAATGGCTGCGCTGACCACACGGCCCGGAAGAAAGCTCCCTGCAATCAACAGGTTGAACAGTTGAAAACTTCAGGCTACAAGCAGAACAAAAGTCGCTCTCTGACTGCTCCAATTTTGTACGTCAAAAATTAAAGTGCAGTTTCTTTAGTTTGACGACTGTATAGCAAGACACTACCTGATAATATTATATGCTGTTAACATCGTGCATTACAATGTTTATGAAACACATTTGGTGAGCGTAGAAGACGTACTGTCGGAAAAACACCACAACAGAAAATCACCACAATCATCACTAAAACAGGAAAATTGAGGATAGAGAATGGGTATGGCAGCTGTCGTCACAGTAAAGTTACCTTACGCCTGGGGAAATTTTGTTCTATATAACCACCTGCACCAGGAGGGTCACGGAGGTCAGAAGAGTAAAACAAGGGTCTTGGACGAGAAATGTTTCATCACTCAGTGACGAAGAATCTTCGTCATTCACGCCAGGAAAGACGGCACTGGCATAAACTACACAGTCAACTAGTACTGTAGAATCATCTGAACCATAACCACGAAACAATTGTAAATTGAACTGTCTTTGGTTGCGAACTACCACTAGTTACAAGCTTAAACCTCCTTCGACGGACGGAGCATTAACGTCATGTATCCCGGGTTTCTGGTTCTGTTTTTTACTTAATTATTATTACAATCTTATTTATCGCATCTTGGCATTTAAGCCCGACTTGGAAAATTTCCTCGTAAGTAACACAACAGAACAAAACGATTCTGAGGTTCTCTTATGGTAAACTTTTCCTTTTAAGATACTTAGAAGACACATCCACAGTCTTACCAGTAAACTGACACCTGGGACGCATATTCCCGAAGTCTATTGACATATGGCACCGTAAGAAATTTCAGCCAATCAGCGCGTGAGCTGCCTTGGAACACGATAGGAAAAAGAAAACGGGATTTTTTAATGGATTACTTTATCAAAATCATATGAATTCGCACATCTCCCACAAACAAACTCGGAACTCTTACACTTTAACGTTTCACACAACACATTAGCGAGGGACCTCCCATTGCTCACTTTGGACCCACTGCTCTTGTGTATAATATTTTTTGCGAGTAGTTCATTGATCAGCTGACGCCTTGGTGGTGTTGCGGGAGGGATTGTCTGGTAGGTGTTATGACGGCGTTATTTTTTTTTTCATACATATCGTTGTTATGGAGAAAGTAATTGTTATATAGGGACGGCATAGGAGGAAAACATCACCAGTATTATAACAACTATTATAAGTTGTAAAAAATGCGAGACGATAAACATATACATCTGCACGGACAGATAAACAGACAAGCAGACAAACAGGCAGATTTAAGCAGACAGACAAATATAGGCGGATACAGATATAAACACGGACAGACAAACAGACAGACACACAGATATAGGCAGACAGACACATATGGATACACAGACAAATACATACAGACAGACAGACCGACAGAGGCTATCATACATATATGGAATGGCAGACAGACTTCCCCTCCTCTACCCACTAATCCATTGTCATATCTAAATAAACTTTTGAATCTTTCTTTCCACTAAACTCCAGAATTTCCCAAAGGGGGAAACTTAGTTATGATCTCTCTCTCTCTCTCTCTCTCTCTCTCTCTCTCTCTCTCTCTCTCTCTTTTTACGGGGATTAACCCACCGGGGCACAGGTCACTGACCCACATCAGGGCCTGGGGGGCTTTTAGTTTAACAAATTTATTGACAAAGCTTGTAGTACAGTTTGCCTATTCTGAATAATTCAGTCAGGTCTTGACACTGAGGGTGGTATCACTTCTCACTGCCACGCAGGACAGAGGTTCATACACAAAGAAATACATCATATTCATTAACAGCTGTAAATGTATAGAGGTCAGATTCATATGGGTAATGTCACTGTTCACTGCCATGCAGGACAGAGGTTCGTACACAAAGAGATGCATCATATTCATTGACAGTACATCTACATATATGTACACACACACATACACATATACATACATATACATATATACATACACATATATATGTACATATATATATATACACATATGCACACATACACACATACATATACATCGGTCAGAATCATGTGGGTAATGTCACTCTTCACTGCCATACAGGACAGAGGTTCGTACACAAAGAAGGAAATACATCACATTCACCAGCAGCATATATGGGTCAGTGGATCACATGCATTGGAGTCATATTCTAATTGAAGACTAATCAGTGTGGGCTAGCAAATTTGGGATAAACAGCAAGAATGTCCTCAAGCACACCTGATTCAATGAAGTAATTACATAGTTCAAGATACAGTAAGTCAGGTGGCCTGAAGTCTTTGACAGTGTCACATTCAATAATATAGTGTTCAAGTGTATGCTTTAAAGGTTTATCACAAAGTTTACATGCTGAGTGTTCCGGTATGGGTACAGCGTTACTAACTTACCAGATGTGTCTGTATCCTAGCCTAATTCTGGCCACGACTACATCACATTGTCTGGTTCTGTCCTTATGCTGGCCATACCGGTACCTCTTGTCACAAAATTTGTCATATTTACTAATGCTACAACTGTCAGGTCTCTCTGCATTTCTCACTTCTTCTAGATCAGAGTTCATGATTCTGACTTGAATGTTTTTAATTACGGCATTGGACAGACCAAGGTCACGGTCAACATTTTCTTTCTTACATGCCTCATTGGCCAGTCTATCAGCACGGTCATGATACCTGATTCCAACAACAATAATGATAATGATAATAATAATAATAACAATAATATTAATACATGTACCAATAATAAGAAAAATAATAATAACAACAGTAATAGCAATATTATTATTATTATTATTATTATTATTATTATTATTATTATTATTATCACTATTATTACTATTATTAAAAATAAATAAAAATAAAAAACATAAATAAAATAATAATATAATAGAAATACTGTTAATAACAATTATAACCATAAATAAATACAAAACCGAACAAATAAATGAAGAGTGAGAGACGACATACAGTACAGTGTTGTGTTGTCAATGTAAGAGAAACAATTGAGACCCTGCAATTGTGTGTAAATGAGGCAGAAAGTGAGATCAGCAACCTGGGACTTGGTCACAATTTTCGTGATGCCATATGGCAGCAGGGTCTACCATTAGACGACACAATATGCTTCCAATATCTTCCCAGGCGGTAGTACCTCCCTGTTTGAATTTTGATAGCTGCCTACTTTGTATAAATCATAAAAGTTAATACTTACAATGGTCTTAGAATTTTTAGTTCGTTGTTAATATACACTTAAATGTCCTTTTCACATTTGACCTCAGTTAACGGTGTTTGGTGGTCAGGTCGGGTCATGTGACACTTCTGCCTGCTGGTCTACCACGAGCACGACCCAAGACACTAGCTCTAATATTTAAGTCTTATTCTATTTGTAGGTCTAATTCTTAACGTATTATATTATTCCATTTACCTCTATCACTTGGTCATTTTTTTATATTTCAAAGTGAGTTATTTGACATTTTATCTTTATCTCAGTTTTTATTGATATTTACTTTGATATACGCCTATACTGAAACTTTACCATTAAACTGATCAATTTATTTAGCTACGTCATCTAAACATCATCTATGTTATCCTAAGATATAGCTTCTGAATATGTCCCTCTGTTTAACTTCTTTAATTTTAGCTTTATTATACTTTAGTACACCCGAGCTTTCAGAGGCGAACCCGGAAGACAATTTTCGCGTGTTATCCTTTTAAGAGTGAAATATTTACGTGTTTTTTAATCCACAAATGTATTCCCGCCACTTATCAGCTTACTAGCCGTTCTGTAAGTTTGTCCAGTGTTACATTACGAGGACTGATGGAGATGAGGAGATAAGATGGCTGGGTGGGGTTGGGAAGACTTGGTGCTGGGGAAGAGGATAGCTAGCTATGGCTGGGAAGATAAAGTAACTGGGCAGGTTCTTTCTTTCTTGTCACGTTCGCTGTGGTGTATTTACTTTTACTTTTATTCTCTTCACCACTGATCGGCTCGTTAGCCGCTTGGGCGATCGGTTACGTCTCTGTTACGCACTGTTGGCAAGTACTGGGCATGCACCGGCTCCTGAATGTACCTGAACCCGCTCCAGTGTTGGTCAAGTCTTGTCTTGAAAGAGCTCACACTCGGTGCTGTCCCAACACACACTGGTAGATTGTTCCAAGAGTTTACAACCCTCACTCCGAAAAAGTCTGAACCTGCTCCAGTGCTTGTCAAGTCTGGTCTTGAAAGAGCTCACACTCGGTGCCGTCACAACACACTGGCAAATTGTTCCAAGAGTTCACAACTCTCACCCAAAAAAAGTTACCCCACAGTTTTCTGGGCTTGCGGCTTCTTCAACCATGAGCTGTGACCCCTTGTGGGGTCAAGCGTCCGCCAGCTTCAGGTAAGGGCAATCGACTGAGTAGTGCCCTTTGAGATGTTTATACACCTCAATTAGGTCACCCCTTGCACGTCTGTAGTTTCAGCTAGGCAAATTCAGGCGCTCTAATCTCTCACGGTAGCTGAGGTGCCGTAGTGCAGGCACCAGTCTGGTGGCCCTCCTTTGGATATTTTCAATCAACTGACAGTCCCTAGCATATCTCGGTGACCAGGCGGGTGACAGTGTACGGACCACGGTTGTACATGTTAGTTAACGTAAAATCAGACGATTCATATTACGATCAATAGCCCATAAAACATATAGCTAGAACTTCTTTATTGACTCCCCCAGTTGACATCCATTTTCTCCCCATTTTAGAATAGCTAAATCCTCCGTTTTCTCTCAGGTACCTCAGGGACTCTGATATTTCTTACTACCTCATATCGTGTTTAGAGATTTGAAATTAAGAGATAACAAAGTTATTTTACATTGTATTAAATATGTCTGATTACAGATGAAACATTCAAGATCCCTTGTGAGTGATGTTGAAAGCTTCAACTGTATTTACTCTTAGTAAAATTGTCAAATAAGTTTGAGTAGTCTGCCAGTAGAAGTGACGAATCCCTAACATCGTCCTTAGGGATACCCTGAGTTTCCAACTGATACTGAAGTTAGATCATTTTGATTCCCAATCATCAGAGAATCAGATGTTTGTATTGAAATTATTGTAAGTTTTATATTTTAGAAAGTAGTTAATATCCTGAAAAGAATATGTCTGTCTTCTTATCTCCAAGATCTAACGGCAAACTCTCAGTAGGACTGTAGTGGATTTTTGACGAGGTCGTAAGAAAGACGTTATTAACTTGTGCAATTGACGTCTCTTTCAATATTGCCTACCAAGTTCAAACTCTGATTAGATTGTAACAATAGATGTAGGAAATTGATCTGACGAATGACACTGATTTTCATAGCCAAATGTACAGCGACTGATTTAAATGAAGCGTATATAAATGTGTTCAGCAGGGAGAGCGACACTTGTGATGCTTCTCCCATCGAATCTCAAATATGTAACTATTGCCTCATGCCCGACATATTAAGTAAATTTAACTCAATCGAATTTTGTGAATATCAGTGTTCATGTTTTAATATAGTAAAATTCTCATGTGCCAAGTAAGAATTAACGCAACATAAATATTTTCTGTGTCGTTGTCAGATGTGTGATTGTGTGTAATTGAGTTAAGACTTTTAATACACTTTTGTGATACTCCTCTCATCGTATCTCAGATGTCCAAGGCAGGATGTCTTTAAATTCAGGCAGTGACGCGCTGGAAGCTACCCCTGGGAGATGAGCTCTCTAGCCGTGCGTCGGAGTTCAACCGACGTTAAGCTTGCTTCATATGTTGTAGTAAACACCAGTGAATGGCCCTGGTGTACTGATCTCAATTATATGTGCAAAATAATATTGATGAACATGATTGGGGATAATTAGCAGAAATATAATTGTCCCAAGTTGAGTATGCTAACTATAAATATTGATATTACCAGTATTAAAGTTTGTTGTGTTGTGAGTAAACCATCAATGTGTACTCACAACTGAGATCTGGAATATGCTTCCATGTTGTTCATTCAGAAATAACATGTTCTAATTAATATATTAATATCTGTGCCACTGACAAGTGTGTAAATAACCATCTTTATTGTCAAAGAGCTAATATAACAGTTGTTTAATGTTGGAACAAATAATCGAAGATCTATTGGTTACTTATAAAGTAAGACCTAATTGTCCATTCTTGTCTGAGTGTGTTTAAATAGTCATCTTATTCACTTTTCATCTTAATAAATATTGAATTCGTAAGTTGTGAGTATCGCCGCTCTTTTCCTTCTAACAATTGCTTCTCAGAAAATAAATAATGCAGCCCACGCGCCTAAGTTCGTGTTTACCACGCTACATAACCCCTTATGCTAGCAGTTATATTCTAAGAAATGCCTGGATGGAGGCAGTCTACCTTGTATGATAATTATACAAATGGTGTTGTTAAAGAATGATATGGTTTTCCCAGGTTACTCCATTGAATAGAATATAACTAAGCACTGATAAATATTGAAAGAATAAGAGGAAAATATAAGAAACAAATACTGAAACTGAAAGAAATAAACAAGAAGTAAGAAAAGTAAAATATAGAAAATAAAGTAATAAGAGGACTGAATAAAGGCTTAGAACGATATAGAAAATAAAATTATATAACTAAGAAAATTAAATGTTATATAAGACAGAAATAACATAGGAAAATATTCATTAACTTCGAAAATATAAACAAAGAAAGTAAAGAAAGTGATATAGAAGATATAAATATATAATAACAGAAAAGAGATGTAGACAGAAATTATATCTATAGAAGAAAAAATCTCCTCTTGCACATATTTATTAAGCAGTTAAAGAAATAGAGAAAAAATTACTGTTTCCCCTCTTACAGTAATAGTAGTAGTACCAACGGCAAGGAGTCGTACTATATGTCCCAACGGGAAGAAGAATCTGCATTAAAAAATAAAGACCGAATGTGAAAAGGACCTGGGTGTGTATGTTGAGAACGAGCTGAAGCTCTCGAGCCGTTGAGAGAAGGTGAATCAGGCAACTAAATTATTAGGTCTTATAAGAAGGTCGTTCAGATATCTAGACGGTCCGTCCCTCGTAACGCTCTTCAAGAGTGAGAAGTCGCAAGCCCAAAAAACTGTGAGGGGTAACTTTTTCGGAGTGAGAGTTGTGAACTCTTGGAACAATCTGCCAGAGAGTTGTGACAGCATCGAGTGTGAGCTCTTTCAAGACCAGACTTGACAAGCACTGGAATAGGTTCAGATACATTCAGGAGCCGGTGCATGCCCAGTACTTGCCAACAGTGCGTAACAGAGACGTGACCGATCGCCCAAGCGGCTAACGAGCCGATCAGTGGTGAAAAAGATAAAACTCATTAACTAAAACTATTTCATATCAGTTAGATATTGTTCGAGTGCTACATGTTTGGATTTTTTGTGGGGGGGGGGGGGGGGGGGGGGGGTGCGCTTCTCCCTCCACCTTCCTGTAACGTGTGATCAACCTAAAATGGTCTCTAGTTAACACAATTAACTGAAAAAAACCTTAAAAACCCCCTGTTAACTTAATTCTTACGAAGTCAGCTAAGTAGGGACATGGGAGCACTGAGATTTTGTCGTTAGATCTTACGGTTCTTTTAGGAGATGCCAATAATTTCAATACAAACATCAGATTCTCTGATGATTGGGAATCAAAACGATCTAACTTCAGTAGCAATTGGAAACTTAGGGCGTACTCTATTGCAAACTCTAAAACAAGAACTTATTTGACAATTTAACAATAAAGTAAATACAGCTGAACCTTTCAACATCACTCACAAGGGATCTTGAATATTTTATCTGCAAGTAGACACATCTAACTTAATGTAAAACAAATGCATTCACTTTCAATTTCAAATCTCCGAACATCATATGCAATATTAGAGTTTCTGAGGTACATGAGAGAAAACGGAGGTCTCAGGTGTACTGAAACGTTGAGAAAACGAACGTCTCAGATGTAGGACTAAAAAAGAAGTTATAGGTACATGTTTTATGGGCTATTGGGCGCAATATGAATCGTCTGATTTTACGTAAACTAACACATACGACCGTGGTCAGCACACTGGCAATCTCCACAAACAAACTTAATCTCTAACACATGCAATCTGTTCAACACACTAATTAAGTATCACTGCATCAGAGGTCGCTAAAACAGTTATAATTCCAAAAATTAATCTTGATAACGAGACTTGATAGTTATTTATATATTTTTACCTATTAATTACCTCATGGCTAAAAATTATGAGCCAGTTAAGTATTTTAATCCCAACTCCTGTATTCGACCTAAAAGTAACCAACCTTATTATTAAAATGGAATATGTTTTTAATAAAATGATATCGTTCAAAATTTCATCGAGAGACAATGTTCCCCTAGACAAAATATTATAATTCCGGTAATTAATCTCGCTAATGACTTGAATTAATATCACTCATAGTCTTCCGTTAATTAATCGTACCCGTATGTTTTCTATTGTTTTATATGACTTGATCTGTTCGTTTCTAGGTAGGTTATGTTGGGTTAGGTTAGGTTCCAAATAGGAGAGGGATTGATGTAGTTACTGATTATTTTTTGTTTGTTTTTTCTATGGGAATATTCAGGGTCAAAATGGCTGATTGAAGATCTTCCACACTTGGCTATTACCAATATTGAAACCGGCAGAAACAAAGATCACACAAAAATTAATGTCTTCATTAAGGATGTGGGCGAGGTGTACAGTTTGTTTTCTCCGAGATTGTAAAACTGTTACTTTATATTCCACCGATTATGACGTAAAACTGTGAGGGGGCGTGACTCTAGCTGCCACCAATGTGAGGGGGCGCATTCTCGAGCTGTCACCAATGTGAGGGGGCGTATTCTTGGTCTGCCACCAATGTGAGGGCGCCTGACTCCCTCTCTGTTTCTACACCACCCTCATCTTATTTACTTCTCTTAGTTCTTACTCTTACTCAGTTCCGTCACCTATTCTTGGGTAACATGGACATTCTTTTGGTAGCATGGTCGAGGGTCTAGGCCCGTGAATATGGTAATTTTGGTATCAGGTCACTTGGATGGAAATAAAGGTAAAATACTGTGGGAGAAATGAATACTCCTAAAATTCTCAAAGAACAAGTTTATTAATATAAAATCAAAGGGGGAAATCTATGTTATAACACTCTCTGTGGACATATACTTCCACGGAGTAACCCAGGGGAGAACACTAGGGCTCGCGGCCTTTGTTATTGTGGAGTAGCCAGACACATGGCGGGTCTGGGATCTGGCCCAACGAAGCCTTGGGGCACATTAATCCGGCCGCATCGGTGCCATCTTCTCACATATGATCCCGGCTGGACAACTAATACATCCGAGGCCGTTGTTGGATGGTAGAGCGATTCAAGAATCACAATGGGATCGGGAGACAAACGGGAATCAGCGTCATGGGACCTGCATGGATGAAGGGACGGGCACTCACTAACTGTGACAACAACATCACGTTTCAGGGGACGTTAAAGACGTAAATATGACTTCACTCAGAGCATATCAACTACGTTACTGTAACACTTGCACAATCAACTATTAATTGGGTCAAATCACTTAAAGAAGGGCGAATTACAACACAGAGTGGAATAGCATACCTGTATGGATGAAGGGACGGGCACTCACTAACGGTAGAAATGCCCGCGGCGCCCTCACTCAAAACAGACCAGGGAGTCCAGCTACTCCTATTCCGATGAATTAATTTACTGTACACTCTGACCTTGAAATTGAGACTATGAACTCATTTTCATTCTCTATTATCATCTTCACTAACAATGCTCTGACTCAGCTATCGAAAGCACAATTAAATTGATTACAAAGGTTTGGATGGCAACAGGTCCCAACATACAGCGTCTACTCCCATAGACCAAGACGGGGGAAACATAGAAAACGGGGGACGTTTCCACTGGGGGACTCGGAAGGTTTTGTGGACGTTTGAGCGTAATATGAATCCTTAAGGTTTTCGGATTAGCTCTTATCATGACCATTACAAAACGGTCATCTTTAATTGATTTCCAGTATATATATAGAGAGAGAGATAGTCAGTAAATTAGTCGTACACATTCATATTGGTTCAACATATGCAAGGATAGCCAACAAAGCCACCCGATGCTTATTTTCAACTCTTCTAGAATTGCTCTACATTATTTGAAGTTTCTGTGCCACTTTGATCCGTCCTGGGGAAAAGGAAAAACAAATACTGATAGAACCAACGGACTTTCAATAAATGTCCTACTCGTTAACTCAATTTTCATACATTTCCCATCCACGTATATTTGTGTTGATATTTATATTCCTACTATATTTTCATCAGTGGTTATCAGCATATATATATTTATATATATATATATATATATATATATATATATATATATATATATATATATATATATATATATATATATGTGTGTGTGTGTGTGTACTGCGCACATCATTGTCATTCCTAAAAACCCATTTTAATTCATATTACGCTACATAACATTCAAATCCACCGCGCATGTAGAATCTCAGGAGACGTGTTCTTCCCATGTTTTACCCTCAGGATCACTCCCAGTAAGTCCCGCCTTCGAACACAGTTGTCACTACGTTTATTGCACTCTCTACTGGCAAACGCAACCTTGAATTAGTCTGTGTAAATCAACTTTAGTAATTCGCCAGACCTTTGTTAAGTGAGGGTCATCCTTGAATGAGTAGCACTTAAGATTGTTTGTAATTTCTGTCATTGCGTGAGTAGCGATCGCTGGCAACTCAGGGGTATATAAACCAGTGCGAGGCGGGAGGAATAAACCTCCCATATCATCTTTCACCTTCGTTCCCAGATCGAGGGTGGGCTTAATTGAAACCCACAGTTCGCTCGGAGCCGGTGGATACCCAGCAGTGGTCAATATAGGAGTGATGGTGCTGATTCGGCATGATTTATCAGCTCCACTCTACCTCGTGGGCCGAGGACCCCAGACCCACCTCGGGTCGGAGTGTAACCGACCACAACAGCAGTTGTTAGAGGCGCCAGTGCTATACCCTGGGACAGCCCTTGGAGTTATGGTCCACAGTGTGGTTGTATGTGTTTGTTAATAATTATCCCATGTTGGGTGGTGGACCCATGTCGGTGTTTGTATCAGTATTAGTGTATTGTGAGTAAGGACAAGGAACTGGTCCTGCTATGTAATGTAATGTGGCACCAGTAAGAGGGTGCACGGTAAGAGTGTAATATCCGAGTAATTGCTGTTGAGTAAATAAGAACATAAGTAATTAAGGAATAGAGTCTGCAATAGGCCCACGAGTTGAGCCTGGTAGTTATATGTTAATAACATCTATTTTCCCCTTTGATTTTATATTAATAAACTTGTTCTTTGAGAATTTTAGGAGTATTCATTTCTCCCACAGTAGTTACCTTTATTTCCGTCCAAGTGACCCTGATATCAGAATTACACTACCCATGTGCCTAGACCATCGACATGCTACCAAGAACTGTGGTTAGGTAGTACCAAAAATGAACTGAAGTGAGTAGAAGGAACATTTGAAAGGACTAAGACAGGTTGTGGTTTCACCCTTCTTTCCCCTTATCGATCTGGTCAATGAAAAACCTAACCCAATGCCTAGTCCACTCTGCACGCTACCTAACGAGCTACATGCTGTCCAGAGGGGGTCTGGTGGCAGCGACCCTTAGAAATTAAGATTAGATTTAAGTATTCCCCCTTAGGATTAGTGATCCCAGTCTGGCAGTATACATGTAGCAAAGCACAAAGCAGGGAACTCCCAATTCAGGGTTAGGACACACACTTGTAGTTTTCTCTCGTTTATTTACTCTAGATATCACCCGAGAAGGAAAAGGCTGGGACCTAGATCAGACATAACTAGTTATTAGTACATTATACTTACAAAACAAGCATCACCTGTTGTCATATTCACATATTGGTACCACACAGTAGTAGGAATTAAACAATACATAATAAACCCAGCATTGGATTCCTGGCCTGTCCTAACGTTCGTTCATTTGAGGGATAATAAACATTGCATTGACTGGGATAATGCCTCCTCAATATTACCTTGTAATTCAATAGACAGTAGAAACTTTATAGAATCTAGTCTCATTAAACATACCGAATCTATTAACATGAATTTGAGTAATGGTATGTACAAATTGGACAATTTTGTAATTATGATGATTTGTAACCAGGTGAGAAGGTTGGGTCAGTTTTCCCTCTGACCTGACTACCGACCACTGCGGTGCTTTTGTAAAGATTAGTAGGGTCACTACCTATACTTGACCTCTGTAGACTTGTTCTCACCCTCCTCTGTATACATATATATAACTTGTTCTGCACTTCTATTTTAGTCTGTACTCACCCCTGAAGATGTGAATTACACGAAAGCGCTTGGGAACTTCGTGTTTTCTTCTTTCCTTGTGGTTATCAGCATATATATATATATATATATATATATATATATATATATATATATATATATATATATATATAATCAACGACCTCACCAGCAAGGACTCGAACCCTCGACCTACTGGGTGTGACTAGGGAACGCTTACCGGCTAGCCCACAAGGACACTAAAAGCAGTTCTAGACTCTGTTATATTTCACACAAAGCGCCTTAGCTTTCGTCTTTATTCAAGACATCTTCAGAGGCAACTGAATTACATGGATCGAGAGAGGCTTAAGTACACAGGGTGACCTTACTAAACATGAGGTCAGGTCATAAACATGACATCACTAATCCGCACACCAACACCACCACACACGCAAATGAGCTTAAAGCCCCGTCCACACGATCGAGCAGTGCCCGGCGGGCTTTGCCCGTTTACCGGGCAAAGCCTGTGTGTTGTTGTACACACGGAGGTGGTTGGCGGCAGTCATAGTCGGGTGCCGGTAGCTAGTAGGTGGTCGGCAGTGGCGGATGCGGTACGATCACCATGGTGTGTCGCAGGAATAATCACCAGACAGTTAAAGCGAAGAGCATAGCGTTGTGTACTAAAATAATTGCTGCTACGTGCAAAAAGAAGAACCAAATGCAGAAAAGGGAATGGTGCAAAGAGTGGTTAGGTCGAAGAAAAGTATTGGGAAGTCATGCCACGGTTTTACGTGAACTGCAAGATGGACATGAGCGAGACTTCACCAATTACACGAGAATGGACCCCAACACCTTTTACAAACTTCTAGCGAAAGTGGGACCATATATAAAAAAACAGGATACCAATATGAGGGAGAGTATATCTGCAGAGGCTCGTCTAGAGGAAACGCTCATATATCTTTCAACGGGGTACACCTACACGTCACTACAGTATAGAACGAGGATATCAAAACAAAGTTTGTCTCGCATAATGCCTGCAACTTGTCAAGCCATGTATGAAGTACTCAAGGAAGATTACTTGCAGGTGAGATTTGTAGTACATAAAAATTCATTGAATAATATTAGAATTATGATATGCATAGACAGGAAGCTATGGGACTAGAGTGAGGAGAGCTGCAGGAACGAAGAACACACAGAGTCGTCGCTCCATATCCGGCAGCAAACCACCAGGCAGGCAGACCATGATTTCGCTTAACGATGGGCACGGGCACTCCGCGGTTTGCCCCCCAATTTTGCCCGAAAACGGGCATTTAGCGCGTGCCCGCCTGGCACTGCTCGATCGTGTGGACGGGCCTTAAGAGAAAGGGCGACGTGACTAGTCAAGTTAAGTCAGGTAAAAAATATGGGACCCACTAATCATCTATCCTACATCTAACCCCAATGCTTTAAAAACATTTTTAACCTTGGGCCACTGACAAATAAATTTGTGTAACATATCAGTTTTGTACTGACCATCACTAAGGTTTATAGAATTCAATTCCCTAATCAAACTAGCTTCAACCAGAAGTCTTTCTGTGACACATGATGATTTATACACTTCTAAGCTGTTTTCCCAATCCATGGGATGATTATTATTCCTAACATGAACGAACAGGGCACTGCTTCCAGATGCTGTTCTGATATTGTAGTTGTGCTGTTTAATTATGAGCTGCAATGCTTTCCCAGTGTGTCCTACATAATTTCCATTACCGTTACTACATGGAATGCAGTAAGCAATTCCATTTACATTCAAGGTCGGACTATTCTTGATTAATATATTAGTAATAGTTGAGTCATACTTAAAAAACAACATAAATATTTAATAATTTAAGGGATTGAACTAACGGGACAAATTCATTGCGATAAGGCAGTCAAAATAATCTTAACTGTAGGAATTTGTCTGGTTTGAGTAGAATGAAAGGATTTTTTAGCCCTTTCAAAACAATGATCAACAAACAATGAAGGTTACCCAAGTTTTTGTGCAATGGACTGAATGTGTTGCAGTTCTTCATCAATAAATTCAGCGTCACAAATACGCAAAAATCCCAAAAACAGAGCAGAAAAAATGACATTTTGGTAGACTCATGGTGACTCGTTAAAAAATGCATGAAACTGTCTACCTGTGTAAGCTTTCTGCACACCTTAAATTTAGGGATATGTGTTGGCGACGTGGAGAGTGTGGCTACTATAGGGAGATGGTCACTGGTGGTTATTGGGCCAGGTTCCATCTGCAGGTTAAGATGGTGATGCTGGTTTGTTTGTACTATGTCTGGATGTCCGATGTGACCTGCTCTGATGTATGTGGGGAATTCCGGGCCAAGGTGTATTGTGTTGCCGTGACTCAGTAATGTGTGTAAAATCGGCCCTATGGCGTTGTTGTCCTGGTGCCCCAAGACGCGGTGTCGTGCATTTAGGTCACCCAGAAAATAAGCTGGTATATTTCTTCTCATCAGTTTGAGCATGTCTGCTAGTGGGAATATGGGTCTTCTCGGAGGGAGGTAACAGGTGCCGAATTTAATAGGTCCTGTTGGACAGTTAATTTCGACCGACAGAAAGTTTTCTTGAAATCAGTCGTGTATCTTGTGTTGATTGTTTCGTTTGATGGCTGAGGCAATTCCATCATGTTGTAGGTCTTAACTTCTTTTTGGTAGACTGTGTAGATAAATATTTTAATTTTTCTGAGTTTTTCTTACCGTGCGAATTTATGAGGATAATATCTGGTATGTGTTATATAGTTCGCTTGCTCTCTGTGGGAACCATGCTAAAACAATGTGTTGGATTATTTTAAGTTTGTTTATTATGAAGGCTGGTGCCTAGAGCTGGTTTGCGCCAATACCGGTCAGGCCCAGGCGGATCTTTTCATATGTTGACTAATCAACTCTCTATTCTGAGAGGTTTATGTCTGAGTATGTGTATTTTATCTTGCCTTATTTCTGCCAAGTCTTTCTGTTGAGACTATGGGGGGAGCTGTAGTGGATAAAAATCGTAAACCAGTTTCATATCCTAGGTCTTCGTTCTCCGTGATCATTCTGGGTGAAGGTGGTGGTGCCATAGTTCATGCTTGATTCTTTTCTGGGGGAGCTGAATCTGGCGGCTTGTTCTGTTGTGGTGGTGGTTTCATCTTCGTTTCCGCCTCGCTTGTTGGCTCGGGTTGTATGTCGGAGATAGCCTGTTCTCGAGTCGATGGTTCTTGATTTGCAGTGCTCTCTTATTGTATATTATGTTGAAAATTCCGGTAGAGGGCATGTCGTTTGGGAATACCATGTCTGGCGGGTTGTTGGCGGCGAACATGTCCCTTGCTGCCTTGGCAAAAGTTCCAGGTCTGGCTATATTCATGGTGTGGGAGTGGATTATGGAGGTCATTATTTTTAAGAAAAGATTATTTCCAAGTTGAAGCAAATTAGTTTTTTTTTTTTGCGGGGGGGGGGGGGGGGGGGTTGGCGATTTTTTCAAGGACCTTTGTCGTTTCTTTCCTTAATTTTGTCATAGCTGAATATGTGCCATTTTGCTGTTCCCGTGACCTCTCCTCTCCTCTCCTCCTTTTGGTTAATTATTGCTTTTCGTATGGGGCAGCGAGTAGCCACTGTTCTGTGATCTTCACAGTTTAAGCATTGGGGGGGATCTTTGTTTTTACACTCCCTAAAGGTGTGCCCCTTGTTCCCGCATTCTGAGCAGTGCTCGGTGTCCTTGTTAGGGCAGTCTGTAGCCGTGTGTTTGTGTATTGGTAGCAGTTCCAGCATGGAGTATGGGAGAAGAATTCCTCCTTCTCCACCTGGCTGCTGCTGACAAGGTAGTAGGAAAGACAAAGTCCCTCCTGGATTGCTCTTTGGGGCATGGCTATTTCTGTGAATCTTATTTTGAGCATGGATGGCAGTCTGGGCAGCTTGACCACTTCCTCCACCTTGACCCATTGGTTTCTATGTTCTATGTCAGATACCAATTGCTGTTCACTTGCTTCCTCGGCGATCGCTTTTTTAGTCGCTTGACTACAATTGACTTCCTTGCTCGGAGTTGTGGAAGGAGTGCAACTTCAAACTTTTCAGACTTGAGTTTTCTTGTACTCTCGCTCGATAGGATTAAATCTACACCTTTCTCAGCCAGGCAGAGAGCGATGAAGGAGTCCTTGGTCGTGATGAGGTTAGATATTTTGATGAGTAGGGTTGCACTGAGGAATCTAGCTAGTTCTGATTTTCTTTCGTCAGTCACGCTCCCTTCATGGGAGCGTATTCGTACCCGGTGTGCCCTCATTTCAGAGAGAACGTGGTGGACAGGCCACCGTTGCGTGGGATGAAACTGGAGACCTACCTATTCCAGGAGAGAAGCTTGTCACGGGAATTACAACACCCCTCACCGCCACTTGTTGGTTGTGTGGTCGTAGAGTGGTTCAGCGACTCTCTCCCGGAAGCCCAATCAGGAGAGCCTACTTCCCTAGTGTTAATGAATGCTCACTTATAGACGTGAGCTAGTGTACCTAACAAGGGGGTGGAGGATTAAGGAATGCGACCCCCTTCCCAGGTGGACCCGCACGATCAAGGTTACCCAGAAAGGCTCAGCGGAGGGATGGGTTCTGCTCCTGCCCCTTTTCGTGTTCACAAACTCCTGGGAGGGAGGTGAACAGATACAGGGGGGACCCAAGGACGAATACACCTCTAGGGTGCAGGTCCCCAGGCCAGAGCGAGAAAGAGGGGAGATCAAAGGGAAAGCAGCCACTGGTGTAGGTAACACCGGTGGGATCGCGGCCCAGGTCCGCTGCAGGAAGCCGTTACAGAGCACCCAATCAGGGCCGCCTCTGACCAGGAGACACCCCTGATCAGTGGGGAGGCACAGAAAGGGCGTTGTCTGGAACGAGCTTCCCAAGTGTACAAGTGATGGTTGGTAAGGTGGTCGTTTGCGTTCCGGTTAGATACAGGCTGGCTGGCTTTGGCAGTGAAGGGTCTGGAGAGAGGTCCGGATCAAAAAACGGAGAGGCGAAGTGTGCGGCACTGCTGGTTGGCTAAGGCGAGGCGGCAACAGGCCAATCAGCGAGCGATACGGAGGGGGAGAGTTTGGTCTGGAACTCGCTGCTGATTGGCTGAGAGGACGGCAAGTGACCAAACAGCGAGAAGTTCAGATGCGGGGCTGAGATATGGAACTCAGTGTTGATTGGCTGTGGCGAAGACGGGAGATCAGTTGTAGGGGAGTATTTCCACTACAATATCAGTAAATTGCAAAGCTCTAAATTTTTTATTTATTTTATATTTTTTTTACAGGGATTAGCCCACCCGGGCACAGGTCACTGACCCATATCTGAGCCTGAGGGGCGAAAACGTAATTATAATAATAATAATAATAATAATTAGTTCATAGTAAATAAAATTTATAAGAAATATAAAATTAGAAATAAAATAATAATAATAATAACACTGATGATAATAATAAATAATAACACTGATAATAATAATAATAAAGAAATACAAAAATGAAAAAAGTTCAACATTTGGAAACGATATATGTATGTTGTGTTGTCAAAGTCCCCGCAAGGTGGATAGCCCACATGATATCAATTCTCCCTCTTTATTTCCCACTTCCTAACTTTTACCTTCCTCCTTCACCGTCTTCCACCTTCCCGAGTCAATGACTCTTCTCTCTATCCCACCACCATCACCATCAGTAAGAGAAACAATTGAGACCCTGCAATTGTGTGTAAATGAAGCAGAAGTCAGATCAGCAACCTGGGACTTGGTCACAATTTTCGTGATGCCAAAGGCTTCCAATATCTCCCTGTTTGATAGCTGCCTATTATTACCTACTAGCAGTCCCATGAAAGAATTTCTTACTGTACGTAATTTTATATTTCAGAGTTTCCGCTAAATAATCGAACAGTAATAGCAATAATATCGTTTTCTATGACACCTCCAAACCATTACAACTTTCTATAGAAAATTAATTCTAATAATTGAAGCAATAACTACTGCCTTTTCCGTGATCTATTGTGGGGTACGTTTTGTTTGTGGTCACACTTAGGATGGGATGGAGAAAGAAAAATCACAATGTGCTCTCTGTATACATATTGTATTGGATGTACAATGCAGCTTGGTGCTGGGAAGTGGCATCGTGGTTACAAGCGTAATGTAGAGAGAGCTGGTTGGTGAGGATGCTCAGGAGGAGGACAGCTTGTGGGTCGCCATGCTCGCCGGCGGGAGCGAGGGCCGCCAGGCAGCGGAGGAGGTGGTGGTGTTGCTTGCTGTGGCCGTAGCTTGAAGAAGAGAGAGATCACCACGAGGTCAGGTCTTAAATAGCGGAGGTAGGCGTGGCTTAGTAGTTGACCTCCGTCATGTAAGGCGGCGCTAGTTGACCTAGACCACGAGGCATACACTGGAGTATTCGTGGGGTCGGCTACTCCGCGACAAACAGCGTTTGCAGGGGAGAAATTCACTACAATACTCCCTCCTTCCCTCCAGGCGGTGTAGGAGACTTGTTGTCTGCAGAGTTGCATGGCACATGTGAGGCAGAACGGGCGGTGCATGCCTCATGTAAGACAACGGCGAGGGCGTAGATGAGCCGGCCGCTAGAGACAACTGTCTAGATACACAATATCTGTGGGAGTAGAGAGGGAGAAAAAGGGTGTGTGTATGGAGGCGATGAATGTTGTGCTTCCCTCACGGTAGGTACAGAGTCGTCAGATGCGCCTGCTGGGGTGTGTGGGCCTGGGTCAGGAGCAGGGGCTGCGTCAGCAGAAGCGGATGAGGACTCGTGACAGCAGCTGGGTCCACGACAGCAGCAGGGTGCAGGACAGTAGCAGGGAGTACTTGAGGGAGAAAAGAGGGGTGTGTGGGTCCGCACTCAGGCGCATGGGCCGCGTCGGGAGCAGGGGCTGCATCAGGAGGAGCGGCAGGGGGTACTGCTGGGCCGGGGGCGGCGTCTGAGGCAGGACGGGTGTTGCTTGAAGACTGGAAGCGTGATCTGTTTCTCCTCCATCCTGTGTGAGTGCGAATCTCCGGGGGTCACCATTTGTGGAGTAGGTTATGTTTGGGTTACACTCAGGATGGGATGGAGAAAGGAAACTCACAATGTGCTCTCTGTATACATGTTGTATTGGATGTACAATGCAGCTTGGTGCTGGGAAGGCAGCATGGTTACAAGCGTGATGTAGAGAGAGCTGGTTGGTGAGGACGCTCAGAGAAGGACAGCTTGTGGGTCGCAATGCTCGCCGGCGGGAGCGAGGACCGCCAGGCAGCGGCGGAGGAGGAGGAGGTGTTGCTGGCTGGTTGGTGTAGGTAGAAAGAGAGAGATCACCACGAGGTCAGGTCTTAAACAGCGGAGGTAGGCGTGGCTTAGTAGTTGACCTCCGTCATGTAAGGCGGCGCTGGTTGACCTAGACCACGAGGCATACACTGGACAATTCGTGGGGTCGGCTACTCAGCGACAAACAGCGTTTGTAGAAAAATCCACTACACTATCTATCTGTTTACCTATCTTTTACTTTTATTCTCTTCACCAATGATCGGCTCGTTAGCCGCTTGGGCGATCGGTCACGTCTCTGTAACGCACTGTTGGCAAATACTGGTCAAGCTGGTCTTGAAAGAGCCACTCGGTGCCGCCACAATTTTTATGTTATCAAGATTCTCCCTTGTCAATTTTTCTTCGTTTAAGAAAAAATAAAGATGCATCGGCCGGGAATCGAACCCGGGCCTCCCGCGTGGCAGGCGAGAATTCTACCACTGAACCACCGATGCTTGAATTAATAGTAAAAACATTTACAATAAATATTTAGTAAAGAAAATATATATATATATATATATATATATATATATATATATATATATATATATATATATATATATATATATATATATATATATATATATATATATGCAAGTAATCACTGTAGGTGCGCGTGATCCAGGTATATGCTGATAACCACAAGGAAAAAAGAAAACACGAAGTTCCCAAGCGCTTTCGTGTAATTCACATCTTCAGGGGTGAGTACATATATATATATATTCTTTACTAAATATTTATTGTAAATGTTTTTACTATTAATTCAAGCATCGGTGGTTCAGTGGTAGAATTCTCGCCTGCCACGCGGGAGGCCCGGGTTCGATTCCCGGCCGATGCAACTTTAACTTTTCTTAAACGAAGAGAAATTGACAAGGGAGAATGTTGATAACATAAACGTACTCGTATAGAACATGCAACTTTGCCACAACAGATGCAGTACAGGCATCATAATGACACAACGGCCATTAGGCAACTACCTCCTGAGAGTAAATATGCAACAATCTTACCTCCACACATAGTCAATCATTTACTTATTATCACTAATTTTGAAAAAAATTCCTCGTTATCTGCCGTAAAGTATTTTCCTTTAGTAATCACTTTAACGTGAGAAATAATTTGGAGTAATTTTTCAGATTCAAATGAGCAACAGACACAAACTACAACAGTCATAAATTCTATTCAGAACAGGAACACTCAGCCTTCGGCCCCCCACTCAGTGTCATGATCGTGATGACGGCTAACCTGAAAACCTTAAGGATTCATATTACGCTCAAACGTCCACAAAACCTTCCGAGTTCCCCAGTGGAAACGTCCCCCGTTTTCTCTGTTTCCTTGATGACGTCATCGATAGGCCGTCTTTGTCTAAAGGGAACTTTGAATATAATCCGTGGATTTTGTAGCAAGACGCTGTATGTTGGGACCTGTTGTCATCCAACCCTTTGTAATCAATTTAATTTTGCTTTTGATAACTCAGTCAGAGCATTGTTAGTGAGGATAATAGTAGGGAATGAAACTGAGTTCATAGTCTCAGTTTCAACGTCAGTGTACAGTAAATTAATTCATCGAAATAGAAGTAGGTGGACTCCCTGGCCTATTTTGAGTGAGGGTGCCGCGGGCATTTCAACGGTTAGTAAGTGCTCGCCCTTCACCCATACAGGTAGGCCATTCCACTCTGTGTTGTAATTCGCCCTTCTTTAAGTGATTTGACCCAATTAATAGTTGATTGTGCAAGTGTTACAGTAACGTGGTTGATATGCTCTGAGTGAAGTAATATTTACGTCTTTAACGTCCCCTGAAATGTGATGTTGTTGTCACTGTTAGTAAGTGCTTGCCCTTCACCCATACAGGTCCCTAACGCAGCCTAGGCCGTGTCTGTAGCGTGGATGTTGTATCCACAATGTCTGGGGAGATGTCCGAGGTCCAGTAGGATCAGTTACCTTCGTGAGACCCGACCGTCAGACACTTCAGACTACCTATGGCCCCCATAGCTGGCTCGTCTGGCCCTAACGCTCGGCCTGCGAGGTGACCCCCGGATCACCAAGCCACACACCACTACCAGCCCCCATCATTGGTGGATGAGTGTCTAACTCAGTAGGGCTATTTGTGTGGTGGGGTTAATCCACTGGGATCTTCAGAGTTTGTCGGAAAGTACTCCATGGTGGCTGGACCCCATGGCTGTTACTTGAGTATCACTCCTGACGACTGAGTGTTGTAGTGGCAGTTGCCCTGGTCTTTATGGTGCTAAGTGACTATAAGAGTTATGTGTTATGGAGTATGTCCACCCAGTAGGGTTGGGAGTGTTATTGAGTATGTCCACCCAGTAGGGTTGGGAGTGTTATTGAGTATGTCCACCCAGTAGGGTTGGGAGTGTTATTGAGTATGTCCACCCAGTAGGGTTGGGAGTGTTATTGAGTATGTCCACCCAGTAGGGTTGGGAGTGTTATTGAGTATGTCCACCCAGTAGGGTTGGGAGTGTTATTGAGTATGTCCACCCAATAGTGGTGTGAGTGTGTTGAGCCTGAGGGCATAGTACTGTACCAGATTTCGTCTGTTGGTATACATATATTCTTTCTCCCACTTCCATATTAATGTTTAAATAAATTTTGTATTTGTATATTGTCTATTATTTACCTACAGTATTTACCGTTATTTCTTCCCAATTACTTGATATTATCATTACATACACCCACGAGCCTCTCGTCACGCTACCAATGGTAATAAGTATGAGAGTAAAAGGAATTGTTACTGACACTCAGGCCCTTATAAAATGGAGGCAGCTCAGGCCCTCTTATCAGCTTTTATGATAAACGATTCAGTTATAACGGAACCCTCCCTCATTGCCAACCACTTCAATGAATATTTTATTAATGTTGGGAAAAATCTTGCAGAGCATCCCTGATCACCATGAGGAATTTAGAGCCTACCTGCAAAACAGACAGCAAAATGAATTATTCTTATCCCCTGTCACAGCAGATGAATTACTGCTGGCCATCATAAAAATGTCCAAAGATGCAGCAGCAGGCGAAGACAATATACCAATGAGCATCATTAAAAAAGTGGCCCACTTATTACTACCTGTTCTCCTCCACATCTGTAACTCCTCCTTCACTAGTGGTGTCTTTCCTGATAAACTGAAAATTGCTAAAGCTCACCCGGCATATAAAAAATCTGGGGACAAAGGTCTCTTCAAGAATTACTGCCCCATATCAGTCCTCCCAGCCTTAAGTAAGATACTGGAAGAGCTAGCATGTAATAGACTAAATTCCTTCTGCAATGCCAATGACATCTTTAAAGACTCCCAATTTGGATTTAGAGCTAGAAGGTCGACTGAGAGTGCTCTGCTATCCTTTACTAATGACATCTTAAATTCCTTTGATGACAGTCAGTTCACAGTCGGTATATTCGTGGACCTCATCAAAGCCTTCGACACTGTCGACCATACCATCCTCCTTTCAAAGCTTGAACATTACGGCGCTAGGGGCCTGTCCCACAATTGGTTTACCTCATATCTGTCCAACAGGATGCAGTATGTCTGTTATAATAACCACCAATCTGACTCCTCGCCTACCTTGTATGGAGTCCCGCAAGGTTCAATTCTCGGTCCAGTACCGTTTTTGTTGCACAAAAACGACATAGTCCACGCCAGCCCACTCATAAAATACAACTTATTTGCAGACGATAGTAATCTCTATGCCAGCAACTCAGACCTCCATTCCTTGATGAGAACTATGAACACTGAATTAACTAAAGTCGGGACCTGGGTAATACGTAATAAACTGACCTTAAACTTTGAGAAAACCCACTACACGATCTTTCACAGAAGAAAAAACTTACCTCCAGACTTGAACCCCCTGTACCTTGGTAATATAGTCCTCAAACGCGAACAAAATACTAAATTCCTCGGAGTTATTGTTGATGAGAAACTTAACTGGAGAAACCACATACAAGCCATTCACAGTAAAATCAATAAACACAGCAATGAAAGAAATCTATCATGATCTTGTCTACCAACACCTGATACACTGTCACACACTATGGGGGGCCTCTGGCTCTTCAAAAACACAATCTCTGGTTACTGCACAAAAGAGAGTTGTACGGACAATGACCTACTTGAAAAAACAGATCACACAAACGAAAAATTTGCTATATTGAAATTTTTAAAATTCGAAGATATTAACACTTACTGCTGTGCCCTTTTTGTTTACAAATCTATCAATCACTTGCTTGACAATAATTACTTCCAGTTCCAGAATAACCAGAGATACAACTTAAGGCACCGAGAGCTACTAAGACCACCCCCTATGCGCTCCTCTCAGTCCCAGACCTCCATAAAATATCATAGTGTGAAGGTGTGGAACAACTTACCCCCACACATCCGAGCAAAGACTACGCTCCCTTCCTTTAAATCATCTCTAACAAAAATATCTATTGTCTAGGTATTAATATTTCTTGTAACACTTACTATATTTACAGTACCTGCTTTTATTGCACCATCAAAACCGTTTTATCGGAAAATGTCATGTAAATAGATAAGAAATTACCATTGCAATAATAATATTTGCCAACTAGACATAATCCCGACAGCTCTGTCCTCTTGCTCAACCTTATTACTGCACAACCCTTGTTGTACTGCTCCCCCATTATACTTATGTTTTTAAATTCCACTCTAATTTATATGTACAGTATATGTGTACAGTATGTATGTATGTATGTATATATATATATATATATATATATATATATATATATATATATATATATATATATATATTGATAAAATCACACGGCAAAAGGGAAACAACGGAGCACCTTAGCTTTCATCTTTATTCAAGACATCTTCAGAGGCAACTGAAGATGCCTCTGAAGATGTCTTGAATAAAGACGAAAGTTCAGGTGCTCCGTTGTTCCCCTTTTCCCGTGTGATTTTATCAAGATTTATCTTATCCACGTTTTCATTGTGGATCTACATGAAATATATATATATATATATATATATATATATATATATATATATATATATATATATATATATATATATATATATATGCTGATAACCACCAGGAAAGAAGAAAACACGAAGTTCCCAAGCGCTTTCGTGTAATTCACATCTTCAGGGGTGAGTACAGACTAGTCTGTACTCACCCCTGAAGATGGGAATTACACGAAAGCGCTTGGGAACTTCGTGTTTTCTTCTTTCCTTGTGGTTATCAGCATATACGTAGATCACGCGCACCTACAGTGATTTACTTGCATATATATATATATATATATATATATATATATATATATATATATATATATATATATATATATATATATATATATATATATATGTGTGTGTGTGTGTGTATATGTATGTACAAATAAAAAAAAATAAATAAAAATAATAAATAAAATAATAAACATTGAAGTGATAACCGTGGCAACTTTATGAGATGTTCTTATTACTACCATGCTATTGTACTATTCCAGATGATACTAAATGTTACATAATACTTCCTTGAGATAAATGTATAGTATGTATCAGGTGCCTCAAAGAGAGCTCAGGTTCTCAACTGGCTCAGCGGTGTTAATATTGTTATTATTATCCACTCTGTATCTGTATTTTTCTGGCTAAATAAACTGTTACAATTCAATTCAGTCGGTGTTTTTGTCATCTCTAAAAGCTAATATTTCCGAGAACAAATCCAGTCACGTACCTTAATGGTCAATAATTCAAGGAATAAGCATGACATTCTAGTCACCAATTTATATGCCAATTATTCTAGATTAATTGTTTCAGGCTACTCCCCCCGCCACCCCAAAAGACCCTGATAATGCACAGTAAGCTAACTAAGGACTTATCGAGTTATTCTTGGTCGATTTCAAATGAATGTAACTACTTACACCTCGAAAAAAATACACATTTGAATCAATTAACTTAAAAAGAGTACCTGCACTGTACCATATGACACGTGTGCAAGGTTCTTGGTCTTATCCTGGTTTTTGAGTAGCGCTGAGTGGGCATGCAGATAATGTAATTGTTAATACTGTTTGAGGAGTCACCAGGCAAGTTGTGTCCATCAGTTATAAATAATATAAGGACCAGTACTTCATAAAGACCTTAGATATGCACTGGACGGCAGCAGAAGGGCGAAACCGAAAAATGGCAACAATCACCTTACTGAGAGCCAGTACATGCCGAGTATTTCCTAACAGTGTGTAACAGAGCTAGTACATGCCCAGTACTTGCCAACAATGTATAACAGAGCCAGTACACGCCCAGTACTTGTCAACAGTAAGTAACAGGGAGCCAGTACATGTCCAGTACTTGCCAATAGTGTGTAACAGGGTCAGTACATGCCAGGTACTTGCCAACAATGTATAACAGAGAACCAGTATATGCCCAGTACTTGTCAATAGTGTGTAACAGAGAGCCAGTACATCCCCAGTACTTGTCAACAGCGTGTAACGGAGAGCCAGTACATCCCCAGTACTTGTCAACAGCGTGTAACGGAGAGCCAGTACATACCTCGTATTTTCCAACAGTGTTTAATAGAGAGCCAGTACTTGCCGTGTACTTGTCAACACTGTGTAACAGAGAGCCAGAACTTGCCAACAGTGTGTGACAGAAAGCCAGTACACGCCCAATACTTGTCAACAGCGTGTAACAGAGCCAATACATGCCCAGTATTTGCCAACAGTGTGTAACAGTATCAGTGCATGCCCAGGACTTGTCAACAGTGTGTAACATAGCACCAGTACTTGCCAACCTAAGCCTTTGGGATGGGCACACAAAAACCTGTCCTAACCTACCCGAACCTAACCAAAACCAAACTAAACCTAACCTAACCAAAACCTAACCTAACCTAACCGAAACCTAACCTAACCTAAACGTAACCTAGCGTCACCTAACTAATACCTAACATAACCTAACCTAAATTAACCCGCATTTGTTCATAACAAAAAAACACACGCCAAAAAAAACAACTTCAACTTAAATTTCATGACAACTAAGTGACAATTTACCAGCTACTCCCAGACGACCCAACACAATGACCTTAATTAACACTTAAATACTGTCTCATTATAAAAATACAACAACAACTACTAACTATCCTTAAGGTTATATTTATGATCTAATAATAGTAATAATGATCTTACCGACGCCTTAAGGGGATTATTTTCCAGGGCTGGGAGGGTCGATACAGACGCAGCTTCCTTCGTCTTCGTCAACAGTCTTGTGTTGGTGTGGTCACTGTGGCAGCTGGCTGATGACGTGGTTCCATAATACTCAGACGGAAAACACTCCATTGTACCCCTGTGAAGATTTTTAGTTACGTTTTTAACTCATAGATGGCACTCACTTCCTTATTTTTTTTTAAGTTTTATATACTGTATAAAGTATTTTAAATAATAATCTATGACCATCTAATATTTAATAGAGTCTGTGATAATTAGTTAATGTTAAAATGAGTTTAATATGAGTAAATATTTCCTAGAGATTCTGTTGTGTATTTGTGTGAAACAAGTGACAAATTTACACGAAGTTCCAATACGGAGAATTATTAATATTCATAATCTATAAAAAATAAGTCAATTATGATCTGGTTTTTGAAGTTTTGATAGATTTAGTATAACGAATTGTAATATTTTCCTACATATAAATATGTACAGTATATTCTACAGACGGACAAACACACCGCGCGAGTCTTGCAGCTAATGGCTGTTACACCTGTTTAACTCCCGGTAAAAAAAAAAAGTTATTTAACCACTATAGTGAAAATTTAAAATTAAATTAGAAAAATAGTAAAATTGTCAACATAAAAGAGATTGTGAATTTTATATCTAAAAATTATACAAAATGAAAGGGTTTAAACATTTGGAGGGTGATACGGTAAACACTTGGACGGTGATGCGGTAGTTGATCTAATTAACATATTCCTGACAAATTCACAGCTCCCCCTTCCCCCGTGGTCTTTAAATGCTGTGAGCAGAGTTGCCAACTTAGCGACTTTGTAGCTAGATCTAGAGCTTTTTGTTTTTTTCTAGCGACATTTTAGAGCGATTTGCGACTTGTTGCAAATCTAGAGATATCCACAGAAATCTAGCGACTTTCTGGATACTTTTGGACTGTCCATGAAAACAGTTTTCCTAATTTCGAGCCATAATATATAGCAACGGGGTTACAGGGACAATAAATAATAAGAAAAGTTTAATACATTTGAACGGGTCGTGGTACAGAAGGAGGGACACGTCTATTTCCTGATCACTTGATGTCAGCCCGTCCATGGCTAATGTTGCCGTGTCGTCATTTATTTGTCTATTACCTTCGCCTTTGTAGCACCTGGGTAACTTACCTTTTTGTCAGATATGCAATATGAATTTCATTAATACGCTAAATTTTAAAGAATATTAGCAAAACATCTTATAGAATTAATTCTATCAAGCCTGCGTGGTTCCAAACTTCTCATACGCGTCCACCATGGGTGACCCATAGACTCTGTAGTGGAATTCTCCCCTACAAACGCTGTTTGTCGCTACCTAGCCGACCCCACCTATTCCCCAGTGTATGCCTCGTGACCTAGGTCAACCAGCGCCGCCATACAACACGGAGCAGGGGTCAACTACTAAGCCACGCCTACCCCCGCTATTTAAGACCTGACCTCGCGGTGATCTGCCTCTCGCTCTCGCTCACTCTCTACATACAGCCACAGCCAGCAACACCTCCTCCGCCGCTGCCCGGCTGGCCTCGCTCCTCCGCCTGCCTGGCGGTCCTCTCTCCCGCTGGCGAGCATGGCGACCCACAAGCTGTCCTCCTGTGAGCATCCTCACCAACCAGCTCTCTCTACATCACGCTTGTAACCACGCTGCCTTCCCAGCACCAAGCTGCATTGTACATTCAATACAACATGTATACAGAGAGCACATTGTGAGTTTCCTTTCTCCATCCCATCCTGAGTGTGAACCAAACAATCTCATACCCCACAAATGGTGACTCCCGGAGATTCGCACTCACACAGGATGGAGGAGAAACTGATCACGCTCCCAGTCTTCAAGCAACATGGAAGACTGGCTTATCCACCCAGAAGCAGCTGTCATCGACTCTACAACTACAGTTTCTACACCGCAGGTCAGACACCCTAGAGCAGCTCTGCTACTCTAAGCAGACACCAGCTCCTCTTCCTGCCCCAAGCACCACGTCCTACCGACCCCAGCACACCCGTCCTGCCTCAGACGCCGACCCCGGCCCAGCAGTTACCCCCGCCGCCCTGACGCGGCCTCTGTTCCTGAGTGCGGACCCACACACCCTTCTTTTCTCCCTCAGGTACTCCCTGCTAATGTCCTGCACCCTGCTGCTGTCGTGGACCCAGCTGCTGTCACGAGCCCTCATCCGCTGCTGCTGACACAGCCCTTGCTACTGACCCAGGCCCACACACCCCAGCAGGCGCCTCTGACGACTCTGTACCTGCCGTGAGGGAAGCACCACATTCATCGCCTCCACACACACTTATTCTCCCTCTCTACTCCCGCAGATATTGTGTGTCTAGACAGTTGTCGCCAGCGACCGGCTCATCCACGCCATCGCCGTTGTCTCACATGAGGCACGCACCGCCCGTTCTGCCTCACATGTGCTATGCAACTCTGCAGACAACAAGTCTCCTACACAGCCTGGAGGGAAGGGGGAGTACTGTAGTGGAATTCTCCCCTATAAACGCTGTTTGTCGCTACCTAGCCGACCCCACCTATTCCCCAGTGTATGCCTCGTGACCTAGGTCAACCAGCGCCGCCATACAACACGAAGCGGGGGTCAACTACTAAGCCACGCCTACCCCCGCTATTTAAGACCTGACCTCGCGGTGATCTACCTCTCGCTCTCGCTCACTCTCTACATACAGCCACAGCCAGCAACACCTCCTCCGCCGCTGCCCGGCTGGCCTCGCTCCTCCGCCTGCCTGGCGGTCCTCTCTCCCGCTGGCGAGCATGGCGACCCACAAGCTGTCCTCCTGTGAGCATCCTCACCAACCAGCTCTCTCTACATCACGCTTGTAACCACGCTGCCTTCCCAGCACCAAGCTGCATTGTACATTCAATACAACATGTATACAGAGAGCACATTGTGAGTTTCCTTTCTCCATCCCATCCTGAGTGTGAACCAAACAATCTCATACCCCACAACTCCATACAGTTGCCCCGCAAGTCGACACTGTTCACCCGCTTTGCCAAAAACCATCAAGGAAAGTTTCCGCTTGTTTGCATGCTGTTTATTAATTTGAACCCTTCATAGTCCCAATGGAAAATGGGTAAGCCACAGTATTCGCAGCGATTTAGGAAGGAATGGCTCAGAGATGACAGATACAAAAATTGGCTTCTGGAGGTGCCAGGAGATAATAAAAAAGGATTTTGTAAATTTTGCAAGTGTACTTTGTCTGCTAAGTTGTGCGACATTGAAAAACACAAAAACACTAAAAAAACACAAGAAAGCAGACTAGTCGTTTAGTGCAGAAAGACAGACAATTTTACCATTCAAGAAACTTGGTGAAGCAAAAAAAGTGGAGGGAACTCTGGCCATGTTTGTAGCTGAACATTGTTCTATTCGTGTGGTAGAACACTTAAGTGAAGTGTGTAAAGTATGTTTTAGTGACAGCAAGGCAGGCAGTGAACTCAAGTTAAAAAGATCAAAGTGTTCTGGGATAATATGCAATATTCTTGCGCCACATTTCACAGAAAATCTGAAAAATGATATTTTTACAAAATGCATTTTATTTATACTCCGTCCATTATAGTCGGCATTATGAAAATATTATTTGCATCAAATTACTGAAGGGGGGGAATAATAGCTAGCGACTTTCCATGGAAGATTTAGCGACATTTAGCTACTTTTAGGTACCAGCCTAGCAACATTTGAAAATCCGAGATGGCAACCCTGGCTGTGAGGGCTGTGGCAGGAGGTCAGTCTACATCTGAGCTCTGAGGTGGGAAGTCGTTGTTGGTGCTCTGAGGAGGACCACTTACTGTTGGCCCTCCAGACTCATAGTGAGATATGAGCCGAGTATGAGAAGATCTGAGCCGAGTATAAGGAGATATGAGCCAAATATGAAGAGATCTGAGCCGATTATGAGGAGATCTGAGCCAAGTATGAGAACTGAGAGGAGTATAAGGAGATCTGAGCCGAGTATGAGGAGATCTGAGCCGAGAATAAGGAGATCTGAGCCGAGAATAAGGAGATCTGAGCCGAGAATAAGGAGATCTGAGCCGAGTATGAGGATATCTGAGCCAAGTATGAGAACTGAGAGGAGTATAAGGAGATCTGAGCCGAGAATAAGGAGATCTGAGCCGAGAATAAGGAGATCTGAGCCGAGTATGAGGATATCTGAGCCGAGTATGAGGATATCTGAGCCGTAATTTTTTTTTTTTTTTTTTATTGGGCACTCCCCTACATCCTTGTGTAAGGTGAAGCGCAGAAGCGTTTACAGTGCCCTACAGGGAAGCATGCTAAGTTCATGCTTGCCTTTATGTCTCATGAGTTAAGGGAGTAGAAGCCTGAAGAGTCAATAGTTTGTGTCATCAAGTTATTGGAAGCTCCAACAACTTGTCCCTGAATACAAATTCGCAACTTTCGATTTACACCAGGTACCTACTTTACTGCTAGGTGAACAGGGAATAATGGGGGCTAGGAAGTGTGTCCAAACAACTTCCACCGGCCCAGGAATCGAACCCGTGATATCTCGCTGGCGAAGGCAAGAGCGGTACCACTCTACCACCAGCACCCCTGAGCCGTGAATGAAAAGACTTCAACAGCTCTGGTCTAAATATGAGAAAGGTGAAATGGCCAGAAATCCTCAGATAAGTTAAGGCAAGAGGTCAGTTCAAGTCATGACCCCAGCCAAGACAGTGCAACGTGACCTAAGGAATAAATCTTCAGCTGCTGTTACCAATTAACTTGAGTATATTTGCGTGAGTTAAATAAGTGCTGTAAAGGAATATTTTTTTTTACTTGGTATAACTTGACTATATATCTGTCTAGTATGGTTGAGAGGTCAACCTTGAACGGCTATTGAGCCTGTGAGCGGCTGGTGGTATTCGGCTCGGGGTCAACTTGGCCAAATCCAGCTTCTGCCATGGCCCAGTAACCTACCTACCTTGGCCATGTGGTCGGCCAAAGACTAACCCGGAGCCCAGTAACCTACCTACCTTGGCCATGTGGTTGGCCAAGGTCTATCCCAGGGCCCAGTAACCTACCAAAGGACTAACAGAGGGTCCCAGGGAGTACCACAGTATAGCAGGGAGTACCAGAGTGTCCCACGGAGTACCAGAGTGTCCCAGGGAGTACCACAGTATAGCAGGGAGTACCAGAGTGTCCCACGGAGTACCATTGTCTCCCAGGGAGTACCAGTGTCTCACAGGGAGTACCAGAGTGTCCCAGGGAGTACCAGTGTCTCCCAGGGAGTACCAGAGTGTCCCAGGGAGTACCAGTGTCTCCCAGGGAGTACCAGAGTGTCCCAGGGAGTACCACAGTGTAGCAGGGAGTACCAGTGTCTCCCAGGGAGTACCAGTGTCTCCCAGGGAGTACCAGAGTGTCCCAGGGAGTACCAGAGTGTCCCAGGGAGTACCAGAGTGTCCCAGGGAGTACCAGAGTGTCCCAGGGAGTACCAGTGTCTCCCAGGGAGTACCAGAGTGTCCCAGGGAGTACCAGAGTGTCCCAGGGAGTACCAGAGTGTCCCAGGGAGTACCAGTGTCTCCCAGGGAGTACCAGAGTGTCCCAGGGAGTACCACAGTGTAGCAGGGAGTACCAGTGTCTCCCAGGGAGTACCAGAGTGTCCCAGGGAGTACCAGTGTCTCCCAGAGTGTCCCAGGGAGTACCAGTGTCTCCCAGGGAGTACCAGTGTCTCCCAGGGAGTACCAGTGTCTCCCAGGGAGTACCAGTGTCTCCCAGGAAGTACCAGAGTCTCCCAGGGAGTACCAGAGTGTCCCAAGGCATACCAGTGTCTCCCAGGGAGTACCAGTGTCTCCCAGGGAGTACCAGTGTCTCCCAGGGAGTACCAGTGTCTCCCATGGAGTACCAGAGTCTCCCAGGGAGTACCAGAGTCTCCCAGGGAGTACCAGAGTCTCCCAGGGAGTACCAGAGTCTCCCAGGGAGTACCAGAGTGTCCCAGGGAGTACCAGTGTCTCCCAGGGAGTACCAGTGTCTCCCAGGGAGTACCAGTGTCTCCCAGGGAGTACCAGAGTCTCCCAGGGAGTACCAGAGTCTCCTAGGGAGTACCAGTGTCCCAGGGAGTACCAGAGTCTCCTAGGGAGTACCAGTGTCCCAGGGAGTACCAGTGTCTTCCAGGGAGTACCAGTGTCTTCCAGGGAGTACCAGTATCCCAGGGAGTACCAGAGTCTCCCAGGGAGTACCAGTGTCCCAGGGAGTACCAGTGTCCCCCAGAGAGTACCAGTGTCTCCCAGGGAGTACCAGTGTCTCCCAGGGAGTACCAGTGTTCCAGGGAGTACCAGTATCCCAGGGAGTACCAGAGTCTCCCAGGGAGTACCAGAGTCTCCCAGGGAGTACCAGTGTCCCAGGGAGTACCAGTGTCACAGGGAGTACCAGTATCCCAGGGAGTACCAGAGTCTCCCAGGGAGTACCAGTGTCCCAGGGAGTACCAGAGTCTCCCAGGGAGTACCAGAGTCTCCCAGGGAGTACCAGTATCCCAGGGTGTACCAGAGTCTCCCAGGGAGTACCAGAGTCTCCCAGGGAGTACCAGTATCCCAGGGAGTACCAGAGTCTCCCAGGGAGTACCAGTGTCTCCCAGGGAGTACCAGTGTCCCAGGGAGCACCAGTGTCTCCCAGGGAGTACCAGTGTCTCCCAGGGAGTACCAGAGTCTCCCAGGGAGTACCAGAGTCTCCCAGGGAGTACCAGTGTCCCAGGGAGTACCAGTGTCTTCCAGGGAGTACCAGAGTCTCCCAGGGAGTACCAGAGTCTCCCAGGGAGTACCAGAGTCTCCCAGGGAGTACCAGTGTCTCCCAGGGAGTACCAGTGTCTCCCAGGGAGTACCAGTGTCCCCCAGGGAGTACCAGTGTCTCCCAGGGAGTACCAGTGTCCCCCAGGGAGTACCAGTGTCCCCCAGGGAGTACCAGTGTCCCAGGGAGTACCAGTGTCCCCCAGGGAGTACCAGAGTCTCCTAGGGAGTACCAGTGTCCCAGGGAGTACCAGAGTCTCCTAGGGAGTACCAGTGTCCCCCAGGGAGTACCAGTGTCCCAGGGAGTACCAGAATCTCCCAGGGAGTACCAGAATCTCCCAGGGAGTACCAGCGTCTCCCAGGGAGTACCAGTGTCTTCCAGGGAGTACCAGTATCCCAGGGAGTACCAGAATCTCCCAGGGAGTACCAGAATCTCCCAGGGAGTACCAGCGTCTCCCAGGGAGTACCAGTGTCTTCCAGGGAGTACCAGTGTCTCCCAGGGAGTACCAGTGTCTTCCAGGGAGTACCAGTGTCTCCCAGGGAGTACCAGAATCTCCCAGGGAGTACCAGTGTCTTCCAGGGAGTACCAGTGTCTCCCAGGGAGTACCAGTGTCTTCCAGGGAGTACCAGTGTCTCCCAGGGCGTACCAGAATCTCCCAGGGCGTACCAGAGTCTCCCAGGGAGTACCAGCGTCTCCCAGGGAGTACCAGCGTCTCCCAGTTAGTACCAGTGTCTCCCAGTTAGTACCAGTGTCTCCCAGGGAGTACCAGAGTTTCCCAGGGACTACTAGTCTCTCCCAGGGACTACCAGAGTCTCCCAGGGACTACCAGAGTCTCCCAGGGAGTTCCAGTGTCTCCCAGGGAGTACCAGTCTCTCCCAGGGACTACCAGAGTCTCCCAGGGGGTACCAGTGTCTCCCAGGGAGAACCAGAGTGTTCCAGGGAGTACCAGTGTCTCCCAGGGAGTACCAGTGTCTCCCAGGGAGTACCAGTGTCTCCCAGGGAGTCCCAGAGTGTCCCAGGGAGTACCAGAGTGTCCCAGGGAGTACCAGTGTCTCCCAGGGAGTACCAGTGTCTCCCAGGGAGTACCAGTGTCTCCCAGGGAGTCCCAGAGTGTCCCAGGGAGTACCAGTGTCTCCCAGGGAGAACCAGAGTCTCCCAGGGAGAACCAGAGTCTCCCAGGGAGAACCAGAGTCTCCCAGGGAGTCCCAGAGCGTCACGGGGAGTCCCAGAGAATAACACACACACACACCAAAAACACCCCCTCAGTCTCTCTCT